>JAWWEY010000449.1:0-10583 GCA_035582745.1 Loriotus luctuosus
ACCCACGTTAACAGAGGATTAACCCTTAAAAGCAACAGCCTGTTGCATATTCATACACCTCATACATGATGCATAAACTCCATTCAAACACAGGATTCTGTCTGGTCAGTGTCAGCTTCTTCCTCTGAATGCTGACAGCATCTTCAGGGCTGAGTGAAGTGGGAAGAAGTTCATTTCTTCTGATAATGGAGCAATAAATTCTCTTTCTCTGACAGATTCAGGTGTCCTGTGGCTGCTATCTCAGTGCGAGTCATTTCTTTAGAAGAAGTATCTTTCGTCACACAGTTTCTAGTTTAACGTTTTGTTAAAACCTAAAACTATATTTAACACACTACTTAAGAGAATTAATACAGCATCACTTTCTAACATAACACATATAATATTCATTTGAATATTTGCAAAAAGCCCATCATAAAATAGGCATTTTTCAAAGTCTGTTTTAATGAGAGTTTGGCCTTGTTCCTCTTTCCTTCCACTGCCCAGGAACAGCTCAGGGCCACCTCCCCTCCCTCAAAGGCAAGAAAATGTCCAATACTTACTCTCAGGCTGGCAGAGGAAGCCATGCAGCCACACACTTGCAAGTGTGGAAGAAAAAGTCAACCCAATGAGCTGCCAGGGCTCCAGCCCATCACAGCGGGCGTTCACAAAGCCTGTCACTTTCTCCCAATACATCTGGAGGATTTCCTTGTAGGGAGTAATGGCATCCTGTGCAAAGTTGAGGAAAACACAAATGAAAACAAGTAGGGCATCAAAAAGCTGACTGTTGATTAAAAAGAGGCTTCCTGGTATGCAGATCCCATGCTTTCCTAAATTCCAACAAAAATTAGTTAGAGTTCTAGAAGTGTATGTCCTAGAAATACATTTCAGCTAAACTGGGCATCTTTTTCTTCAAGTAAGGAAATATTATTATTTGCCTTTCAAAGAAATCAAATTATTCCAGCCATTTTTTGGAGTGCTGGATGATCTGTGCTTTCTAAATCAGTGCTATAGATCCTAGATACACGGTTTAGTTCTTTCTAGAAATAATTTTAAGCAAGTGTGCTTTTAGCTGTTTATTTCTGAAAATTGAAATTTTGTTAGTGAGGGTTTTATTTTTTGGAAGTTGAATTTTGGATCATTGTTCGTGGTACAAATTTAGAGAACAGATATACAGCATCAAGCAGTCTGCTCATGTGAGATTTGAGGTGAAGATGAAGAGGAAGAGGCAAGTGTCCCACTCTGTGAGGAATCAGAGGATTCTGGTATCTGAGCTGCCTAAGGCCATTTGTGAGCTGTGCACCTCATTGAAGGATCTGTGACATAAAAAGCAGAGGTAGGAGAAAGTTGTTATTCCTTTCCACTCAAGAGTCACAGATAAAAACACAAACTTTCAAAATGCTGAGAGAGAAGCACCAAGAGCACGTAAGTAATGTAAGATTCTCTGCACAGTCCCAAGAACCACCACCAGATCTTCCCACTGCCCAAGAGAAGGAACTGTGATAATTTTTTTCCAAGGAATTCTCAGGTGGTGAGTGAAGGCACCACCAAAACAGGTCAATTAAGTACCTCGGGCTGGATTTTCAATGAAGATGGAATCACTCAGCAAGTCCTTAATTTAAAGATCTAATTAGCATGTTACACACCGAGGGGGGATGGGAGAGGAAAACACTGCTGCTGCCAAAATAACCCCCAGAAAACGGTGATGCAAGCACAATTAGAGTGCCAAAGCAGGAATTACTGTCGGGACACAGCCCAAGTCCCTAATCAATAGCTTCAAACCAGATGCTCCTCAAGAGGATCAGAACAACTGGATGTGCACAGGAGAGAAAGGACATTTCCCCCTAAGCAGGGGTCTTCCATCCAATCCTCTGGGAAAGGGTTTCTAGAGATAAAAAGATTAAGCAAGAACAGAGCCCTGTTCAAATCCCTTTTGACCAGCTCAGTTTAAATCGGGAGATCTCCAGCACTTGAGAGCCTCACCCTCCAAACAACAGGGAAAATACGAGGGGCTTTTCAACCAAACAACAGGGAAAGCACGTGGGGCTTTTCAACCAAAAGATTTGTAACTAAACCTTGGAAGGAATAAATCCTTGATTCCCGTGCTGTTGGATTTCAGGTGGGAACACAGCAGTTTTTTCAACAAACCACTAAATTAAAAGCCACTAAATTAAAAACTTCCCTTCTCAGGACCCTCCACAGGTCTCACTTCTGGGTCAAGCCAACAACAGAAGCATCACTTAATTAACTTTTTTTAGGGGGTAACATGTCATTCTAATACAACTGGAGAGGCTACTAAAGGTATTTTTTAAAAGCCACGTTTTTTTCTAATAACCAAAGGAGGAAGGCAGGTTTCCTTACCAAAAAGCAACAGTAATGAACACTCACTACATTGGAAAAGCAGTAAAATACATATAACATGGCAGAGTTTGAAAGTATTTAAGCGACCCAAACATAATGTTTTAAATTAAGAAATCAATTTAAATTAAATAAAATTAGTAGTTATTAATTAATAAAATAAGTAAAAATAAATAAATAAATTTTAAAACTGAATTAACAGCGTTTACCCTTAACAGAGGAGGGTTTTCACCCACGTCCCAGCCCAGGCTGAAGGGACAGGGGCTGAATTGGGCAAAAGCAGGCAGCACTGAGCTCTGAGAAGGCAAATCAGCACCTATTCACTTGGCAAAGGGCAATTTAAAAATACATCAGAGCCTCCAAAACAAGGCGGCCACACAAACCGCTGCAATTAGGCAACGTCCCAGCTAATGAATGCCCCGTCCTCCAAGCCACTCACCACAAAGCCGATTTAACCCCAGGATTCCAGAAGAGCCACCTTTTCCAGCTAACCGGAGGTGCTGCTTAAGTTTCAGCGAGTTTGCACAATCTTCAGTGGCAAAGCCCTGGAAATGAGCGTTTAACCAGCAGCAATGACTTTGGTTCTTTGCCTGGGATGAAATTCCAGGATATCATTCTGGTTTGGAGCTGCACTTAAAGGAGGGAAATGGAGCCACTAATGGGCTGCTGCCTCAATAGCTGTTCTCAACTCACGGCAAGAAAATGCTGCAGCATCAAATATAAAGTGGGCTGTACCTTTTTTTTTCTCTTGAAGATGGAGGACACTGAGCCCTGAGTCAAAATGGAACAGGACCTTCCTGACAGAAGTCACTCCAGTCAATGGCCAAGCCAAAATAAATAAATCTGGCAAGAGATTGACCTCACTCTTGGGGAAAGCTCAGGACAGATGATCCCAGCTGTCTGCACATTTTGTTGTCACTGAAACCCCTGAGAACTGACATACAGGAACTCAATGGTATATACAAATTTTGAACAAATGAGAGAAGATTTTCACTATGTTCATAAGACATTGAAGAATTTCTTCCCCTTTCTTGCTTTAAAAAAACCCAATCTGAAACCAATCCACAAGTGTTACAGTTTGACCAGATAAAGTTTTCTCTGTGTTTCTTATACTTTCCTTCCTCATTCATTTCATACTTAGATGAATTTGAAGGATGAGGTTGATCCATTTAGGAGGATAATAAAAGCTGGGATTTAAAAACCCAGTGAAACTTGGCACAGAAGATGAGTTAGAAGTGAATTATAATTTCTCAGCTCCCTGGCTCAGTTTTTCCTAAATGTTCCTTCCCCTGAAAGTATCCAGCATGACATGAGAGACTTTTACATTCTGAATTATTCACTTAATCCCACAGAAACCAGAGGGCATTGAGAAGGTTGCACTCAAATGTTTTTATTACACCCAGGAACACGCTGGGTTAAAAGGGAGCTTATAAAAAAGAGACAGAGTGACTTTTTACAGGAGCAGAATGACAGGACAAGGGTGTGTAGCTCCTCACTGACAGAGGGATGGATGTCAGGAAGGAATCCTTCCCTGTGGGCTGCCCCTGGATCCCTGGAAGTCTCCAAACCCAAGTTGAACAGGGCTCAGAACAACCTGGTCGAGTGGAAGGTGGTTGGCACTGGATCATCTTTAAGGTCCATTCCAACCCAGAGCATTCTGGAATTTTCCAAGATTGCAGTCCCACACCACTTCCTCATTTTCCAGGGGAATAAAGGGGAATAAACAGGCTCTGGGCAGCCCAGCCAGCAGAATCCCTTGCCCTGCAGGTGCTGCTCAGAGTGAAAAAATTCTTCCTCATTCCCCAGCTGAACTAAAGACAACAGGCTGACCTGATTTTAAACCTGTCTACAGGACAGAATTTCATGTAAGACAATAAACTGCTTGTTTGTGAAGGCATCAAAAAATAAAAGTTTCCCTTCCCATTAGAAGAGAGTAGATAAGCTGCTTTTATTTCTGTAAGAGAACCTTCTCCACATTAAAGCTTCACAAGCCACAGGATTATTCAGAAGCAGTTTAAAAACCTGACTTATGAGCACACTAAAGTGCAGGGAGAAAAAAAAAACGTCCACTGGAGGATTTGATTTTATTCTTAGAGCAGTAAAACAGACCCAGGTATCAGATAAAATACTAATTGCTATCATTAGGACTTGCAGTGCTCATTTGTGCTGATATTAATGCACTCAGCTACCTAAGCAGTTTACATATTGAATTTTTAGCTGCACAGATTAGGAATACATCCTTAGTACTTTATGTCTAAAAGTCATTAGCTAGCTGAGCTGGTTCCAGGGACAGCACTTATGCCACTACAAAAGAGCACAAATTAACTACAGTAATGCTCTTCTGTCCCAGATGATGGAAAAGGGAGGGGGGAGGAATGCCAAAGCTAATGAGAGCACATTTTGCATTTCTGCCAGAACAGCATTTCCTCAGCTGCGAGTGTAGGACACAAAAAAAGCTTAAAAAAAAAACAAAAACAAAAAAAAAAAATGAGAAACAGAGTGGCAATAAACTGGAGAACCTCACACTTTCATTCCAAGTGCCTTCTGTGGAAATTGAAACACTGCCTGAGTTTACCTGTGAGAAAAATAGGAAGAAAGATTCTATCAGCTGAACCTTCCTTCCTCCAAAAGAACATTTAAAGTGGGTTTAAAACGGGGCCACAGAATAAAAGTAGCTTTTAAAGGCAAGCTTATGTTATGCAATACCAGGAGGCTGACTGTCCAGGGAGGAAGTGCTAAGATCAAACTATCACAGAAATGCTTAGGCCAGAAAAGACCTTAAAGCTCATCTTGTTCCAATCCCCTGCCATGGACAGGGACACCTTCCACTATCCCAGGTGGCTCCAAGCCCCATCCAGCCTGGCCTGGGACACTTCCAGGGATCCATTCTATTTGCCTTTCAATGAAACCAAATTATTCCAGCCATTTTGTGGAGTGGTAGATGATCTAAACTTTCTAAATCAGTGCTATAGAGCCTAGATACACAGTTTAGTTCTTGGAAGGGACAGTTTAGTTCTTAGAAGGGACACCTTCCACTATCCCAGGTGGCTCCAAGCCTCCCCCAGCCTGGCCTGGGACAGTTCCAAGGATCCAGGGACACCTGCCACTATCCCAGGTGGCTCCAAGCCCCACCCAACCTGGCCTTGGACCCTTCCAGAGACACTAGGGCAGCCACAGCTGCTCTGGGCACCCTGTGTCTCCACCCTCTCAGGGAAGAATTTCTTCCTAACATCCAATCTAAACCTACTCTCTGTCAGTTTACACCACATCCTCAGCTTTCACCTGAATCCACACATATTCCCAACCTAGGGACCCTCTGACCACTTCCCCACACACCCTAACCTGAACATCTGTGTCTGCCACCAGCTTCCCTCGTGTCCCCAGAGCTGAGAGGCAGCAGGTGGCTGTCACACAGTAAATCCAGGCCAAGGCAGAAGGCTCCAAGAGCCCGAGTCAGGTCAGCTCCGATTACGGGAGCAGGCGGAACACCGGTGCTGCCGCTGTAATTAAGGCCTCTGCTCCAACACAACGAGTTCTTCCCAGGAGAAGCTTCCTGGCTGAAAACAAACCCCACCAAGCCAGCAAGGACACGGCAGCCTCATTTATTTATCCAGCTCCTAAGTGGAAGGAAGACTCCAATTAGCCCTGCCTTCGCTGACACCTTGTTGCCTGCACGTGTGCTGGTCACAAATCTGACTGGAGTAACCAGCCTGGACTGGGAGCCACCAGCCAGCCCAATTCCTGCTGGAGAGCCAGCAATGGGATTGAGCAACAGCAGCCCAGCCTCAGCGCCACCAGCCTGCCCAATTCCTGCTGGAGAGGCAGCCATGGGATTGAGCAACAGCAGCCCAGCCTCCTCAGAGAGTGCTGGTGCTGCCTGTGCCTGCGGTGTTTTGGTTTGCACCCCGGTAATGACTCTGCTCCTCCGGCCCTCCCTGCCAACCCCAGCCTGACAAATACCTTTGCATAAGGAGCAGGCAGGGAATGTTTGTTAGTCAGCTCCTAATTACAGCTCGAGGTCTGGACCACGTGCTGCCCAGCAGGAGCAAAGGATGTGGGCAGACAGAGCGACACCGGATGCGCGATCGCTCAGAAATCAAAAATCGTGAACTTTTCAAAGTATGAGCTGAAGTGAAATTAAAAACACATTCAGGCCACACTCATCTTACCACAGCTCCCCAATACCACCAGTTTCATCTGTATTGCATTTATTTCCACCACTGCCACACTGAATTTTTTTGTTTTTCTAGAACGACAGCAGCTGGGGGGGGAGGTTTGCCACGTATAGATTCTGCAAAATGAATGTATACATAATGTACCACCAGCCCCGAGAGCTCCGGGGGAGTGGCCAAACAATGGCTAATTATAGCTTCAGCACAAAAACAAACAAGGCAGCAAGTCACAGTAAGTACAGCAGCATTCTAGCTTCCACTGCTGAGACGGAATGTAAAGCTACCAAAACCAAATGGGAAAAGACTGATTGGCGGCTCAAAAAAAAAGTACAATTTTACAGGAGCCCAAAAGACTCCAAAAATCAAGTTCAAATTTCATTTAACCCAAAACACACACAAGGTGTCGCGGTCACTTTGCTCCCTTAGGCAAACCAATTTATAGAAGGTTCTGCAAACACTCCAGGCAGCACAGACCTCACAAGAGACAGGACCCACCCAATGGTGAGCTCACCATGGCTCTCTGTGGGTCACCAGCTCCAAGAACGTGCAAGGAAACATCCTCTGCTGCCACCCACAATAATAAGGGTAAAATAATTGCCCAGCTCCCTGCATGTGGGGCTCATCTGGGCACATTTCATTCCTCCACGCCTCAGATCCCTGCATATCTCCCAGAGAATAAAATGGGCATTTCTTGGAAATATTTAGCGAGCACCTGGGTGCCACCAAGAGGTACCCCCAGCACTGAGACATGGAGCCTTGGCAGGAGCAGTCTGGAAGCAGAGCCCAGCATGGCAATTGTTCTGGGAGCAGGCATCCATGAACAAAGGCAGCAGGGAGCCCTGGCACAGCTCCCCAGCTGGGTTATGCAAGCGTGGGACAAAGCCCCCAGTATCAGCACAAACTGAATGCTGCTATTCTGCATTAAGGGCCCTGCTCCTGGGCAGGTCCAACCATGGGGCAGAACCCTCAAAAATTATCTTATCAACACCCAGACACACAGCCCTTCGACCCCTGCAATATCTATCACATGCCCTTCCTGATATGGCAGGGATAAATCCTGATGAGCAAGGAGAGGCAAAGGAGACAGAACACAAAGGATTCTGAGTGACTCCTACACACAGATTTCTAGGAAATATAAATTTTTCTCAATACATAAAACTGTATCACAATCACCACAGCAAACAGACCAGGACACCTGCTGCTACATCAATTGTAGAATCCTAAATCTCAGTAGAATCCTAAATAGGTAGAAACCTAAATCTCAGCTCATGCTCTAAGGGCAGGACTAAAGCATGTACCAGGCCTGCAAGCACTTGAAAGGAAATGTCTTGCACTGCCTGGGATGCAAAAAATAAGAGTAACAGAATTGTAGAATCACAGACTCATTTGGAAGAGACCTTGAAGATCATGTCATCCCATCCCCTTGCCATGAGCAGGGATACTTTCCACTATCCCAGGTGGCTCCAAGCCCCTCCAGCCTGGCCTGGGACACTTCCAGGGATGGGGCAGCCACAGCTTCTCTGGGTTCCCTGTGCCAGGGTCTCAGCACCTTCACAGGGAGAAATTATTTCCTCATATCCAACCTAAACATAACATTCTGTCAGTGGGGAGCCATTCCCCCTTGTCTCTTGCAAAGTCTCTCTCCACCTATCCTGTCAGCTCCTTCATGCACTGGAAGGTCACAGTTTGGTCACCCAAATTTGAATTTTTAGCTGCACAGATTAGGAATACATCTCTTCTCCAGGCTGAACAATTCCATCTCTCCCAGCAGAGCTGCTCCACCCCTGTTACCTCCTCCAGACTCACTCCAGGTCCCTCCTGTGCTGGCCCCAGGGCTGGAGGCAGCTCTGCAGGTGGGGCCTCACCTGAGCAGGGGCAGAATGCCCCCTGCCCTGCTGGGGCTCAGCCCAGGGCAGGGCCAGCTGCCACCACAGCACCCCCAAGTCCTTCTTAGCAGCTCTGAGGTGGAATTGGTTGATGCAGGAGAGGATGGAAACATCTTTTTATTGGCAAAGTCATGTATTTGGAAAAAAGAGACAAGCAGAACCCCAAAATCCTTACTCAGAAAGGGGCACAGGAATCACAGCCAGGCTGTGACTGCTGCCACACCACACACAATAAAGGCTGGGATTGGGGTTATCTCCACAGCACCCAGCACTGCTGCAGAAACCCCAGGCAGGAAGTGAGCGAGGCAGCACCTCAGCAAACCCTCCCCTGCTCACCCAGACACAACTTCTCAGGGCAGGAAGAATGTGGGAAACTCTGAGCAGGCTGGACATGAGCTGAACACGGAAAAAGAAAGATTTTACCCTGTCTAGGCAAGAAAATTTCATACTGCCTTCTGCTAAGGTCACAGGAAGGATGCCTGAGTGAAACCACAGTTCAGGGAAGATATTGTGTGTCAGTATTTCTCCTCCTTCCCCGAGTACAAAGCCAACTTCCCAAGCTTTCCAGCAGCCAGGAATCCCGTGCAATAGCTACTGCCCAATGCAGTGAATAAAAGAGCCGACCTGAGCAGGTCTTTCAGGTGCAATAAGCAGCAATTTCCTCTGCAAAGCTTTGGCACAGCAGGGCCCCAGCAGCCCCAGGCCAGTCTGGACAAGCAGGCAAGGATTTACCCGGTGCCAAATTTTGGCAGCTGAAAGCAACCCCAACACGAGCTGTGCTGGGCTCTGGGTGCTGTCCCATGGCTGCTCCAGCAGCACTTGGGAATGCCATAACCAAGCGGGACAAAGGATTGGGACAAAGATAATGCTGCCTCATTTATCACTCAGCAGCTGGGATTTCAATTCCCCTTGCTGATAGAGGGGGAAAAAAAACCACAACCAAACAACCAAGGAATCTAGTGCCCCTTCCAGGTTTGAGGAATTGCGAGATTCACGCCAATGTGGGCTATATTCCAAGCAAGCCCGAAGTTTGCTTCCAGCTAAAAAAATAACAGCCAATTAGCAAACGGCGTCTCTAAAAAAAAAACAACAATCAATCAGCACACACGATTTCTCTCAGCCAGATCGGCACCTTCAGCAAAATCACGATGAAAACATCACTGCGCCCCACCCAAGGGAAATTAACCCAGACAGGCGAAAACACCGTTCCTAATCCTCTCTGCCCCGAAACCAGGTAATTGTGGAAAAGCAGTGTGTGGATAAAAGGATTTATTTAGGCTCAGGGGGAAGGGTATGGGCCTCAGATGGCGGACAAAGTGAGGACCTGACCGCAAACCCTGGGCCAGGCATCCCCTGAGGCGCGTCCGGGACCCCTCAGCCCGCACCCAGCCCCGCCGGACGAGGCCCGGGCCTCGCTGCCTCACACAGGCCGCGCCGGGACACCGTTCCCCAGCCCACACCAGCCCCGCAGTCCCCGCTCACCATCGCTGCTGCGGCCGCCACCTCTTTCGTTCCGTCCGCCCTTCTTTTCTTCTTCCCCGCTCCTCCTCCTCCTCCTCCTCCTCCCGCTCCCCGCGGGGTCCCGGCCCGGCCCGGCCCGGCCCCGCCCCGTGGCCACGCCCACAGCGCGGATAGGCCACGCCCATATCCCATAGAGGCCGCGCCCCGCGATTACAAGCCACGCCCCCTCAGGGCGAGGCGGCGGCGGGAGAGCAGCGCCCTCACCTGGAGAGAGGCGGTAAAACATTACGGACGGAATTTTTTTGTTAAAATACAAAAAGAACACAATTTTTTTTTAAATACCAAAAAAAAAAAAAACCAAAAAAAAACCTCAAAAACAAACGACAAAAAACAGTTTGTAAACCCGCCCTGGTTATTAATTATCTAGAGATGGAGCCTTTCCGCTTCGGATCCCACCTGGGAGAGCTCAGGGTGTCCACCTGGAGAAGAGGATTCCCCATGGAGAAGAGATCTCAGAGCCCCTTTTAGTGCCTAAACGGGCTCCAGGCAAGCTGGAGAGGGATTTGGGACACGGGGGAATGGTTAGGTGGGATATTAGGAAGAAATCCTTCCCTCAGAGGGTGGAGATGCCCTAGCACAGTGTGAAAAATGCATATTTTATGATTGGCTTTTCACAAATATTCAAATGAATATTATATGTGTTGTGTTAGAAAGTTATGCTGTATTAATT
>JAWWEY010000450.1:0-10562 GCA_035582745.1 Loriotus luctuosus
GCTAATCTCCACTTCCCTTTGTTATCTTTCTTGGCTCCTATTTTAAGGAGTTCTTCCTCTTCTGTCCCACTGAATACGGGGACTTTTTGCATTTCTCTCATGGGGGTTAATACTATTATTAGCTTTTCTGTCTTTGATTAAGTTGCATTTTTAGCTTGTAAATCAGCTAAATTGTTCCCTTGTGCCCCTTTTTGATGTCCTTCAACATATACCAACACTACTTCCTTTGGTAATTGTAAGGTTTCTAACTCTCCTACGACAAATTTTGCATGAATAGCTCCTTCTCTTCTCAAGATTTTCCAAAGTTATGCACTACTCCAAAAGCGTATTTTCAGTCTGTAAATATTGTTCCCCTTTTCTGTGCCAATATTTCCAGAGCCAGAGCTCCCTTTAGGGCATACAACTCACATCTTGGGCTGACCAGTTTGAAGGTAATTTTCTCTTTTCTATGGCCACCAACCCTTCATGCACTATAGCGTACCCCGACACCCTGTGCCCCTTTATTACCTGTGAAGATCCATTGATGTACAATCATTTTCCACCTTGGAGTGGTTGATCTGTTAGGGCCTCTCTTCCTCGAGTTTGATGGTTTATAACCTCTAGGCAATTATGTATTAGATCCTCATCTGGTTCTCCATAGAAAAACTGGGCAGGGTTGAGTTGGTTACTCACAATTAGCTCTAAACCATTATCTATTAAGATGGCTTCATACTTTAGCACTCAGGAATCAGTGAGCCATTTCTCAGCCTTTTGGCTCAGGATACTCCTTACTGAGTTAGGGATATATATCTCAAATTTTCCCCCAAAGGTTAATTTTTTGCTTTCTGCTATGGGTAGGGCAGCCACTGCCACAGCCTGAATGCAGGTTGGCCACCTCTGGCTGACAGGGTTTAGTAATTTTGATAAATAAGCCACTGGTTTCCTGGATCCTCCCCAGTCCTGGGCTAACACTCCATGTGCTATCCCTTTTTCTACATCCACAGATAGAAGGGTTTGTCTAAGGCAGGAAGACTCAGTGCCAGTGCACTGACTAATTTTTGCCTCAAAGCTTGAAACTTTTGTTCAGCATTTTTTCCCACCTGATCTCTTCTTCAACTAACTTTTCATACAAGAACTGGATGGCCTGTGGGTATCCTTCAATCCATAGCCTACAATACCCCAACAGGCCTAAAATCCTTCTGACTTCCCTCTTCATTTTTGGCTGTGGGAGTGATACTACCCCTGTAATTCTCTCAGGGTTCAGCTGCCAGCTTCCTTGACAAATCACGTGTCCTGGGTATTTTACTTATTGCTCTACAAACTGGAGTTTCCCTTTGGATACCCAAAGTCCTTGGTTCTCCAGAAAATTTAACAACACTATGGTGGATTCTCAAACTTCTTTTTCTTCCTGTCCTGAGAGAAGCAAATAATTTACATATTGGATGAGCTTTATCTCAGGATTAATTAATGGAGAAGAGCTGTAGTACTTCTCCTCCTAGGGTTTGACCAAACCGGTTTGGGGATTTGGAAAACCATTGGGGTAACCTAGTCCACCAAAGCTGTTGCTTCCTCCCGGAATCGGAGCCTTCCCATTCAAAGGTAAATATATCCCACTTTCTTCTGCCAGTGGGCACACCCAAAAAGCATCTTTTAGGTCTATCACACTGAACCACTGGTGTGCTGGGGGATATTACTCAGTAGTGTATAGGGGTTAGGCACTACTGGGTATCAATTCACAGCTCTTTTGTTCACTGCTCTCAAATCTTGGACAAGCCTGTAAGTCCCATCTGACTTCTTTACTGGTAATATGGGTGTATTATGGGGGGACATACATGGTTCTAAGGTCTTGTCCTCAAGTAGTTCCTGGATCACCGGCCGTAGTCCTTGTCTCCCCTCCAGGGAGAATGGATATTGTAGTACCGGGGCTGGATGACTCTCATCAACTATTTTTATTACTATAGGTTTCATGTTCAATTTACCTTGATTTTTCGATTTTACCCACACCATCTCATGAATTTTGCATTCATCTTCTTCCCTTAATTGGAGAAGCTTATCTACTATTTTTCTTTCCTCTGGGAGTACTCTAATGTCTAACTGCACTTGTAAATCTCACCCTAATAGATTGCACCCTGCTTCTGGAACTAATAGAATATTCCTGATTCTTACTTTATTTGCCCCTTCAAACTTTACTTCTTTTATAACTGAGACCTTGAACCCTTCCCCTTTTGCACCTACTACTTGCATGGTATCTTGACTCTTTTTGTACCCCTTTGGGATTCTACGAAAACAAGTTCTTTCAGCCCCCGTGTCTACTAGGAATTCAAATTCTTCTTCTTGGGGACCTATTTTTAAAGTTATCAAGGGCTCCTGATAGTATTCTGTCTCCAGGAGGGAGAGCCCTTGACACCCCTAATCTTCTGTTTCTCTTTTTTGCTCAGTCTCATAGACTCTTAGGGTTTTTTTCCCTCTGGGGGCAATTCTTTCTGATATGCCCATTCTCTTTACAGTAAAAGCAAACTGGTCCTAGGTTTCTCCGTCTCTTTGACTCTCTTTTTTTGCCCAGTCTCAAGGAGCTGCATCCCCCCTCCATCTATCTTCCCACACTCACAGTCCCCCTGCCTTACCTGGGTAGTTCTTTACGTGCTGACTTCCTTCCTTAATGGCATTTACTATTACCTTGGCTTTTCCCTTGGCTTTCTCTTTGTCCCTCTTTACATACACCTTCTGTGCTTCACTTAAAAGATCCTCTAACCCCCTTTCTTGCCAACTATCTACTTTTTTAACTTTCTCTGTATATCTGGCCAGGCGTGAGTGATGAAATTTATCTTTAGTAAGATCTATCTGACCACCGTGTCAGGGTCAACTCTTGAATATTGCCTCATATTTTTCTTTAACCTTTCAAACTACTCTTTTGGGGTCTCTTCCCTCTTTTGCTGCTCATGGAAAACCTTAAGGGTATTTTGATTATGTAGAGCTGCCTCTTTGATAGTTCTTATAATCAATGTTCTATATTCCTCTATGTCTAAACTGAGGGGGTCCTTGCCTTCCCCCAGTGCTGCTAAACATTCCCATATCTGAGGAACTGAGAGGTACAGTTACGAATCTAATTCTTCCTGTACCCCCCCCAGGGGTACTTCCCTCAAGGGATACAATCCTAATGCTTTGCTCCCCTCCTCTGATCTGTTTTCCTCTTGTTGTGCTACTCTGCTTCTGGTGTTCTGGCTAGGCCTATCAGGGGGTAGGGGAGGTGCAGTTGGATCTACTGAAGGGGGGAGGGGGTAAGTGGTCTAACAGGTCCTATTATTTATGTTCTGCTATCTTAAACACGCTCACCTTCCAGGGTGTGGTTTCCCCTTCCCAGCAAGCAGCATATTCACGCTCTTCCTGAATTAATGGTTTCTTAATGCTCAGCATATCTATTCCTCATTTGACCTATATCCTTCTCAGTGGACTATCTGGGGGTATGCCCATTGGTCCCTCTTCAATCTCTGCTTCTTCCTTTGGGGATTTGCTACTCACCCATGATCCTATCCTGACCAGCAGATTACAGGTCTTCCTCCAACAGAGCTCACCTTTCCAACTACAGTCCCTCCCGACAGAGCTCGCCTCCCCAATTAGCTAACTACCCACTCTCAGCAAGGCCTGCCTCCCTAAGAATGACAAGGGAAAGGGAGGAAAAGAAAGAAACCAGGAAAGGAGGAAGGAGAAGGAATGGGAAGAGAGGGGGAAAAAGGAGAAAAAAAGGGGAAGAGAGAGAATAAAAACAAAAAAAAATTTTACCTCTCTTCCAAAAAATAAACTTACGGTCTGGCAACTCTGCCCTAACTTGCCGTGGCACAGCTTGACTACGGTCTGCCCTTGACCCACCCTGGCTCGGTTCCTGCCGCTCGGCTTGCCCTGGCTTGGTTCCTGGCACCACTGCCACCACTGCTCGACCCACTCTGGCTCGCTTCCTGCTGGTGCCGCTGCCGCTGCTAAGCTTGCCCTGGCTTGGCCCCTGCCGGCATCACCATAGCCACTCAGCCAGTCTGGAATTCCACAGTGCTGGCCACGCAGCAGAGCCTGGCATTGCTGCACGTGAGCACCCACTCGACCCCCTTTGTGTGCCCTGGCTCTGTGCTGCAAAACCCTTCATAAACTCTTCTATCTCACGTGTCCTGCTGGCCATGGGGGAAAATTGACACTTTCTTCTTCACTATGCATCTTGCCATTCTCTCTAACTGCTTAATATCTTAAAGCTCTAACAGACCAGAACGGGTCTGGTATAGCACTGGCGTGGAGTTCGCTTTCTTATACTGGAATTCCGGAGTAATTATCTGACCAAAAATAGTTATGACTCATTCCTCTTATTTTTTCTTTATCCAGCCTCCTGGGAGAGTCCGATAGACTCCGCCAAATTTGTGGCGTGGGCATGCCTCTTTTCGAAATCTCCCAGCACTTCCGGGGCGAGGTGTTTATCCCGGATGAGTCCCCAAAAACTGTGAGAAATAGTCACTCACTTTTTAATAAATTTAGAAAGGTTGATTAAACCTTTATCAAAAATACAACAGAAGACTGAATAGAGAAAATGTTATGGCACTGGGAGCAAAGGATTTTCCCCACCATGTGCTCACCCACACAATGGAGGTTTTGCCTTTTGACCCTTAAGCCCCTCCCAAAATGCTGTCCATTGACTCCCTCTTCACTGTCCAGTGGTGAAGTTTACTTCCTCAAATCTTGATTGGAGGTCAGATGTCACCATAGTGACAAGCTGACCCTCCCTAATATCCCAACCCTGGCTGTCCCTTGATAACATCTCAGGGGGTAAAAAATTTTTTTCTTAACCTCTATACATGATATTTGTCTGTTAATTGTGAGAGTCAGTCATTGTGGCATTCACATTCTTTGAACAGAAACATGTAATTCTCTGTCTCGGGGTTTTTTTCCTGGAGAAGTACAGAGAGAAGAAAGAAAATTCTTATCTCTACTTGCTGCTTCTGTTGTTTTTGCACATGTGGAATGTGTTAGAAAGATTGTTTACCTGAAGTGATTTGTCAGTTGGATTCTGCTGAGTATTGTTTTGTTTCCTTGGCTAATTGGAAAAAGCCGTGTCCTGGCTGTCTGGAGACAGTCACAAGTTTTCTTTAGTATTCTTTGTAGTATAGTATGCATCTTTAATATAGTGTAGTACAATGTAATAAAATATAGTTTAATAAAGCAACTGTTCAGCATTCTGAATCAGTAGAGTCAGATGCCAGTCATTCCTTGCGTTGGGGCACCCTGCTTTTCAATAAATCATTGCATTACTGATCTATCACACTGCTGCTCCTCCCCAAGTGCTTTGCTCTCCTTCACTCACACTTCTCTCCGCAAATCTGTGGCTTTTTAAATGGTCTGCTGGCTTTGTCTCTCCTGTGGCTGCAGGCAGCGTTGATTCCTGCGGACGCGGAGAGAGCTGTGGCTGGAAAACTTAATGGAGGGGAAAGAAACAGGGAAGGAGAAGGGCTCTTGTGAAGATCGCACTGCCCTCCTGAGGCTCCCGGGGGAGATGGCAAAGTTGCACCAAGACCCCATGCTGTTCTCCGATGACATTTTTTTCATTGAGCCAATGGTAAGTGATAGGTGAGAACCTCATTTTCCTCCTCTTCTTCCTCCTCCTCCTCCCTCTCTTCCTCCTCCCACCCACTCTACCCCTGGATGCGGTCACTCAGCAGATCCTCAGCTGGCTCGATGTGCTGGGAGGGAGGACATTGAGTTTCTGGTGCACCTGCAGAGCTTGCCTAAAAATGCCAAATGCTAAAAGCATTTCTGCCCTGGAAGCTCAAGGCGGGGCTGGGAGCCTGACAAAGCCCAGCTCTGCTGCCAGGGCTTGAGCTCAAGGGCACTGCTTGTGTG
Organism: Loriotus luctuosus; assembly: GCA_035582745.1. Lineage (NCBI taxonomy): Eukaryota > Metazoa > Chordata > Aves > Passeriformes > Thraupidae > Loriotus > Loriotus luctuosus. The sequence goes on from JAWWEY010000450.1 coordinate 5,854, forward strand.
TCCTTGCAGTGTCCACAGGGAGCAGTTCTTGTAGGAAGGGGCTCCCCCAACATGTGGGGTTCAGCAGAGGCTGTTGAAGCACTACCAGGCCACATTCTGACCTGAAGCTTGCAATGGTTTACTGGGAAAATGAGGTCAAATTCAGCCCAAGGCTAATCATAGAAATGCCAATCCCCTCCTGTAAGCACACCTTGCACTATTTCTGAGTGTCTCTTCCAGTGTCCTTTGTGAGCCTGGACACAAGGCTGGAAGGTTTAAATGGGCCTTTTATATTCTCCTGCACACAGGGACAGAAAACCTTTTCCTTTTCTGTTTGTGCAAGCAAACCACCATGTCCTCCCACCAGCAGAGCCCTGATTCTGAGTACTGGCATTGTGAGAGACGATGAATGCCTGGTGTCTGCACAGTGCAACATCCCTTTTCATCTTGGAGTAAACCCTAGAATAATGCCAGCCTCTGCTTTCTTTCAAAACAGGTTAAACTAATACTTTTAATTCCAAGGTTCTGGTTCAGGGCAAATTTGGGAAAGAATCCCCAAAGGGGCTCCTCTAGGAAAGCAGATTCAATCGGCCCCTCCCCCCAACCGGTCCTAGAGAAAAAACCTCCTTGAAGTGGAAAAAAACTGTTTATTAAACAATAAACCCTAAACAATATTAATCAATAAAACCCGTTGCTGCTCCAAAAGAGATGACAAACTCAGAAAGTCCCTCCCCGGGTTGCAGCTCAGCTCACTCAGTCTCTGATCAGTCCCTCCGGTCGCAGGCCAGGCCCAGCCCAGTGCGCCACAGGTGCAGCTGCTGGTGCTCTTCTGGTGTTCAGTCCAGAGCAGGTTTCAAGAGGTCCAAAGAAAAGGGAAAAAAACCCACAGTCCAGGGAACTTCTTTGCCTCAGCAAGCTGAAACTAACTAAAAGCAAAGGAGAGCTCTGTCCCGCTGTCTGTCCATTCTCAAGACAACACAGTCCAGGAGCAGGAATGTGGAGGAGTGAGTGCAGTGTCTGAAACCAAACTGCACGATTCTTCTCTGCCCCCTTCACTCTCTGCAACAAGGCTTAAAGGTGCAACACTTATTATTCAACATAAACAGAACAAGACGATTGGGGATAAAAGCGTCATATAGTCAGCCTAGGACAGGGATCATGTTCTCTTCTTGTGAAGAGCCACCAGTGCACAGTGGCAGTTGCATCCCACTGTAGCTGACAGCAGCATGATATGACCAAGAGCCTTTGTCAGAGCAGCAGGAATATTGTGGAGAGTGGCAGCTGATCAGCTGAGCATTGAGAGCTGCGTTCAGCTGGGTTTGGAGTGTTTCCTTGGCTCCTTGTGTTGTTCACTCATCACTGATGGTCTAAATAAAGGCTTACAGGAGTGTGGTTGAAAACAAGCAATGTGAAGTTTGCAGAGCAATGTTTTGCTGTCTCTTTCTGCTGTAGGAGGGAGAAATTGGGCCCAGTTGTTCGGCCGAAATCAAGGTGACCTTCACACCCCTGGAAGCACAGGAGTATGGAAGTGTGGCTTACTGCAATGTCTCAGGTGCAGCTCCTTTGCCCTGCTTCTGTCCCCCTCAGTGCAGCCATGGGGCAAGCCTGAGCCCACTGGGCTCCCATGGAACTGCTGGGAAGAGTCCCTGGGCAGCAGGGCAGTGCTGGCACATCCCCCCTGGCCCTGCAGCCTCCAGGGAGTCTCCCGTGCCAGGCCAGGGCTCAGAATGCTGTGTGTGCCTGACTGATCCCAGAACAGCCCAGGCAGTGCAGGGAGAGGTTTTCATGCCATGGCTTTGCCAGCTTTTCCTCAAAGGCCAGAGAGCTCCAGAGCAGAACAGCTTCAGTGAAAAAGCACTGAGCCCCTCCAGGCCCCTGGCCTCCAGGATGGGTCCATTTGACTTGGATCCATCATCAGGCAGCAGGAGCTGAGTTGGAAATGTGTTCCCTGAGCCTGGATCACCTCCCAGTGCCCAGACACCAGCAGAGCAGAGGTGGCTGAGCCCCACTGAGCCCAGGGTGGTTGTAGAAGGAGCAGCCTTGGCCAGCACCTGCCTCTCTCCCCGTGTGGGAATTGACCCCTTGCAGCTCTGTCTGTGGAAATAGAACATAATACTGAGTGTCAGGAGTTGGGGGCTTTGGCAACAAAGTCCTGTGCTACTGGGCCAGGGAGTTTGGCAATTGCTCTGTATGAGCACCTTCACTGAATGGATTTCAAAGCTCCTCTACGTACATGGAAGGAAACTCAGAATCATATTATGTTAAGGATGGAATGGACCTTAAGGGCCTCTGGGCAAGGGCACCTCCCCCTAGAGCAGGTAGCTCCAAGCCCCATCTAGCCTGGCTTGGAACACTTGCAGGGCTGGAACCTCCACAATGCCCCTGGGGAACCTGCTCCAGTGTCTCACCACCCTCACAGCAAAAAATTTCTTCCTAATATCTAACCTAAATTTCCTTTCCTTCAATTTATACCTGTAACTCCTTGGCCTGTCACTACAGGGCAGCAGAGATGTTTTAAACTCAGCAGACTGGCAGCTGGAATTGGAAACCAGCCCAAGGAATGGGTTAGACATTGCAAGTCAGCCCCAAGGCTGAGGGAAGAGAAGGGTGCATATCTTCTCCTGCAGCATCAGGAGGTGGTTGCATGCAGCTCAGAGTCAAGGACTAGCACTGAGGCAGCCTGGAAAATCCAGTGGAACAGAGGGAATGATTGTAGTGCAATGGACATCTCTCCCCAGGCCATGAGAGCAGGCTGCCCCTGCACCTCAGAGGGGAAGGCCAAGGACCCTTGGTTGAATTCAGCTGTCGTACACTGAACCTTGGGAGCATTTCTATCGACACCCCCCACGTCTATATGAGGTGAGCAGCAGGGCTTGGGATGGATCCTGATGGCTCCTGAGGCAGCAGCAAGCCTGGTGGAGCTGTGGAATTGCTGCCAACCTGGGCAGTTGTGAGCAGGGAATATTTGATGTACTGGTGAAATCTGGGGGGTCAGAAAGGTGTGTCTTTTGTTCATGAAGCCCCAGTCCCTTCTTTAGGAATCAGCTGAGAGGCTTCCTGCAAAACAACCCCTTGGCATATGAAACCAACACTGGCTCCAAAAGAGATGTTCAGAGGCTTTTGTGCCAGTGCCAGACACAAGGCACCTTTGGACTGGGCTGCTCAGAAGCAGCTGGAACAAACTGGCTGCCTTTAGCTTCAGCCCACTGCAGCCCACTTGCTTCCAGTCAAGTGTCTGCTGCTTATTGCTGCAAGTCACAGGAAAGCCATCCAGCCTCCTGGCTCAGTGCTGGCCCTTGCAAAGGGCTTGGGAGTTCTTTCCCAAGAAAGAACTGCTGACCAGTCCCTCACCACACTTCAGCCTTGGCGCATCTCTGGCTCTAGAAAGGGAAAAGCATTCCTGGGAATAAAGCAAAGGATTTTTCTACCCATTTGCCTCCTCCCCAACAGTGTCCAAGTTTGCAAAAAAAAAAAAACCCAAAGAGAGAGCAGCTGAAAGAGGTAGAAAATGAGGCACTACATCATGCCAGACACTTCCAAAAGCTTGGCTGTGGGAGGGAAAGACATGCTGAGTTTTCTTACCAAAAGATGATGCATATACATTTTGATGCTGATGCCTCATAATCAATGTATTGTTTTCATGACATGGGAAAAGGTGGATGAGTAGATGGTGCTGTTGGAGCTGTGCTCACAGGGGCAGCAGCAATCAGCCCACATTGCTCTCAGGGCCAGCTCTCAATGAGCTCGGTGATGCTGAGCAGAGGTGCACTGCTCTGTGTCCATGGGATAAGCCCAGGGTGACTGCAGTTTACCACTGCTATGCATGAAAACCCAAAGGCAGAACTTGTCCTGTTGTATTTTTTGACTTCTGCCATTCAGCAGCACAAAGCGTCTTCTGCCTTTGCTGGGTGTTCATTGCATCATTAAACAATAACTCACAAGAAGGGAAGGTCCCACATGTATTTCCATTTTGCTTTCTTGCTGCTGCAGGGGGAACTGATTAACCAAGGAGCTATTGATTCTCCCTTCACCTATAGCCCTTCAACTGCAAACGTGGGCTTCTGCTTTGAGTTTGCACCCAAGAAAGAAATCATTGCACCAGGTGGGATCCAGATTATTCTGATCTCCTTCAGTGCCACCATACTGGGGAAGTTTGGGGAAGAATTCCAGTTCAGTGTGGTTGGATCTCCTATGTCTGCAATCCTGACAATCAAGTAAGGACCCTGGGAGCTTGCTAGGCACATCTGTGGCTGTCTCTGGGACATCCCCCACCTACCTCCTTTTGGGGTGGAGCAGAGAAAAAAGGTGTTTCCTGAGGTCTTCATCTCTGCTTTTCTCAGGTCAGCTGTTCTGTTCTCTGCCCCGAGATGTGTGGGGCGGTCCTGAGGCAGCCCACGCTCTGAAGAATGAGTCTGGACTCTTCGATGTTCAGTCTTCAGGTTGTTTATTATTTCTTATTGTCCTGGTTTAGAGCAAATTTCGGAAAGAATCCCCAAAGGGGCTCCGGTAGGAAAGTAAATTCAATCGGCCCCTCCCCCCCCAACAGGTCCGGGAGAAAATACCTCCTTGGAGAAAAGTGGAAAAAAACTGTTTATTAAACAATATTAAACAATAAAACCCCTTGCCGCGCTAAAAAGAGATGACAAACTGAGAAACCACCCCCCCCCCCATCGCCGCGTTGCAGCTCGGCTCACTCAGTCTCTGATCAGTCCCTCTGGTGCTGGAAATGT
>JAWWEY010000451.1:0-10555 GCA_035582745.1 Loriotus luctuosus
CTGGCCTTGGGCACTGCCAGGGATCCAGGGGCAGCCACAGCTGCTCTGGGCACCCTGTGCCAGGGCTGCCCACCCTCACAGGAAGGATTTCTTCCCAATATCCCATCCACCCGTGCTGTTCTTGAGCCTTCCACAGGGAATGATAAAATCCCAGAATGGTTCGGGTGGGAAGGAACCTTAAAGATGCTCTGGTCCCACCCCGCCATGGCAGGGACACCTTCCCCTGTCCCAGGTGCTCCCAGCCCCTGCGCCCAGCCTGGCCTGGAGCACTGCAGGGATCCAGGGCAGCTGCTCTGGGCAGCAGGGCAGGATGTGGAGGAGAGGCAGGCAGGATGCGTTCGATACGCGTTTATAATAAAAGCACTGCGGTGTTCAAGGCGCTCCACCCGCGCGTCCGGGCCGGCCCCGCTCCCTCATCCCGCCCGCCGCGGCTCGGACCGCGCTGAGCCAGACCCGAGAGGCACTTACTGCGGAGCGCCGGCAGCCCGCGTCCCTCTGCGGGCTGCTCGCCGGCCGCGGGAGGAGATCAGCGAGGGCGGCTCTCTCCCTGCCCGCCCTCCGCCTGCAGCAGCCAGCCGGGCTCCCCCGAGCTCCGCCTCGAACACCGCCGGCGCCTCCCCGCCCTGCTCCCCGCCCGGGGCCGCGGCTGCCCCGCCAAGGCCGCGGGAGCGCCGCCGCTGCGGCCTGGGCCCGCGGGGAGGGGCCCGCTGCGGCCTCCTCATCCCCGGCCTTGCGTGACGGGGGTCGCCGCCCATGGCGGCCCCTCCCCGGGGCCGCGCCCGTGGCGGTACCGGAGGCCTGCGGCCCACGCGTGGGGCCCGGCTCCACCGCTCGCGCAGCTGATCGTGGTCTTCAGCTGTCTGGGTGTCATTTCCAGTCAGTAAACAACTGCAAGGATTGGATTTCGTGAGTTCTGCAAAGTCAGTGATATTCAGTCACTGGTGATGGGAGCAGTGTTTATCCCAGGAACATTAGTGTTCTTAAAAGGGGCTAAGATCTCAAGTGGCAGCCGGAATTAGTAGATACTCCGGCTTAGAAGCTGTCAACTGAAGAGAAAGAATTGAGAATAAAAGGGAAAAGACCAGGCAATGACTCATTGTTTTCTAAGGATATGGTTTTAGGGTGTGTGGTGTTTGGAGCACAAAGGAAGAATAATTGGGATACAAGTAAAATAATAAAAAAAAAAGAATTAAAATGGTTTTTTGGCAAATAATTTCAGCATGACCCACATACACAAGTTCTGGATGTGGATGCCTACCCCATATATGTGTTCCAAGATGGCACTAGATGTTGTTTCATCCATCTCTAACAAATACTCGTTAGAGCTAGGAGAATGGCCTTTCCTCCCACCCCTCAAAGTGGTTGTCTACCCACATGTAGATGCACTGTCACTGTTCATGTATGACAAATTTTGATTGATAGAGGGCAGTTTATGAGTGCAAAATGTATCTATGGCTGGTTTCCAAGTGAGCATTTTCTGCACCCTAGCTCTGCTGTGTCTCATCAGCTTTTTCCAACCTGCAAAATCTTGAAGGGGTTAGAAAATGAGAGTGTTGTACTACTCTCCTCATAAAGGGAAAGTGAAAACTTCATAAGGATCACATTTCCTGAGCAATTTCACTTTCTAGGGGAGGTTCTCCCCACCTTCACAGTGCAGCCACCAATAAACAGGGATGGGCTGCTCTCTCCCCTACTTTAGGCTTCTGTTCAACTACTACAGTCTTTTTATCTTAGTTACTGATTGTTTAACATTGGGCTTCATAAGTTCGAAGAGTGAAAGAGTTTTACAAGGTTAAGTAAAAAAATGAGATGCCTGAAAGTATTGCAAAATTCATCTCTCTCAAGTCTGTTTTTTATTTAATGCCTGGATGAAAATATTCCCTCCAGAGTAAGTCTCCGTGCGTGTGGCTTGGTCCCTGGGACACCTGCCAAGACAGGAATTTCAGATGCCCGAAATCATGTGCTCAGCAGGTGTAAATTGTGTGCAGGGAGAGTTCACCTTTTGTCCTCAACCCCAGAGGCAGTTTCTCTTCATTAGCAAGGGAAGATGGGGAAAAAGATCATCATCGTTTCCTGACTGCATGCCAAAGTTATGTATCATAAGAAGAAAATCTGTTCATACGTTCACAAATATGTTTTCTGCTAATCTGTCTTGAGGAAAATGTCTTTGTGAGGAGCAAGGGTGGTGACAGTCGCAGGAGAGCTGAGAGAAAGGGACAGAAAGAGATGCAGAATTCGTCTGCTGGGATTTTTCCAGCAGGATCCAGGGTAGATCCCGCCGATGGGAAATGCAAGTACCTGGTGGTGGCTGTGGTTAGGTGTGAAATCGTTCCCATCTCGGGCTGGGGGTGTCGGGTGTCACCGCAGGCACAGCCCATGGCTTTCCCCGTGCTCAGCTCAGCGCCCAGCAGCATGTGCTGCTGCTGCTGCTGCTGCTGCTGCTCAGGTGTTCCCCCTGCCCTGCAGCAGATAAATCCAGCGCTCTGAGGGGCAGAAAGGGGCTGGTTTTTCTGTTATGGTGCGTTATCTCTGTAATTATGTCTGATTGTTGGCTGTCCCATCGAGATCTCGCATCAGGGCTCAGCCGCAGAAACAAATGCAGAAATTGCAGCTTTAAAAGAAGAAGGTCATGGGTCACGTTATTGGTGGCAGAACAAACACCATAATTAATTGGCCTCTCCCTGCAATGGCAGCCCAGGAGGGAATGGAAGGAAGGGATGTGGAGCATCCGTGTTTTTCTGGGGCAAATGGCCCAGCTAGGTCTGATGGACAACATGAATTCTGTTGGTAAAGAAAAGAAGAAGGACAGTATCTTTTAGAAAGCAAGACTGCTTTGGCTAGTCAAGAGTAGTTATTTTCTCTTTAAACGTTTAAGGAGCTTTGTTGTGGCAGGAAATATGAAAAGAAAAACCTATTAAATTTATTTTCTGTACATGTGCTGGAGCGAGAAACTGTATTCACCAAAAGCAAGGAAAAAGGCTCTTCAGAATTTGTGCTGTATTATTTTTTTCTCTCAGACAATGACAGATGAAAACCAGCCCTGGTGATTGTACATGTCTGCTGTTTATCCAGGTATTTTCTCCGTTGAATTGATTAGGAAAAGCTTAGAAAACCTGTTCAAAGACATATACAGTGACTTTTGAAAATTCCCAGCCTGGTATCCCGTAACGAATAAATCCAGGATTTGAGTCTCCTGTTTGCTTCCAATGCCCATCTCCCTGGCATTGCCTGCCTGATGGCTTTCCTTTGGGACACTTTAGGCAGGATCTGGGATGTACAGTTTCAAGGTGTCCATGCATTTATAAAGAACAGATTGCCAGCAACATCATCAATAATTGTGCCGGGAAAAGTTATTTTAAATAACCACATGTATCATTGTCAATTTGGTTTCAGTGACCTTTTGTGATCCAGAACGATTCCATTGAAAAAGAAAGGATATTGGAAAATCCCTGAGAGGCTGGTATCTGGAGCAATCAGCATTCCTGGATGGGAGTGGCTCCTCTCCATGTCCTGTGGCAGGGATATCTCGCCCCATTTTCCCTCAGCACCATTTTGACCACACCAGCCATCCTGTACCTTCCCTGGAATTTCAGATTATGCTTTTTCATCTCCTGAAATATTTCTCCCTGCAGATTTAAATAATTAATTGGGACGTGCCTGGTGGGTCTTGAGCTAAACTTCAGAGAGGCAGCAGATATGTGTGACCAAGTGACCTTTTGCTGTCCTGCTCGTCCCCGCGCGCTCGCTGTGCTCAAAGGGACGCTGTCAAAATTGCTAGGCCTTAAAACTTTAACCCGCACTGACAAGTTGTTCTACATTATAAGTCTCCCCTAAAAGATTACCAGGATTGTTTTGTTTGTTTCTTTCCAACCATCTTTGCTGAGGGCTCCACAGTACGGATTCATTTGTCCTTTTGGGTAGGTGGATATTTTTAAATGCCCAGCTTATTCCGTGACCTGTTAAAACCGAGTTGATGTGCGTGTGCTCCACTCAATGGAGAACTGGCTGGGGATGGAGCAATTTCTCTGCACTCCGGAAGAGGAGACAGGAACACGCTTGGGAAACCTTTATGGAGAGGCTTTGAGAAGCCATTTTGCAAGGCCTCTTGTTATCTTCAGTGCTTTGGAAGTCTTGACTGGGCTTGCCTGGTGTGTGAGTTAGTGAAACAGCAGCTGGTTCTTACGCAGAGGTTTGCTGTCTTTCATGGTGCTCTGATTTACTCATTGGGCTTTGTTTCAAAGATCTCCATTTACAGAATCACAGAATCCCTGAGGTTGGAAAAAGCCTCCAAGATCACCAAATCCCAGCTGTGCCCAATGCCTGCCTTGTCCCCAGTCCAGAGCCCTGAGTGCCACCTCCAGAATTCCTGGGACACCTCCAGGGATGGGCACTGCAAACCTCCCTGGGCAGCCCCTGCCAAGGCCTGACCACACTTTTGTGAAGAAATTCTTCCTGAATTTTCAAAAATTTTCAACCTGCTGTGCCCACCCTGAGCTGCCCTGGGCCAGCCTGAGGCCGTTCCCTCTGCTCCTGTCCCTGTTCCCTGGGAGCACAGCCCGACCCCCCGGCTGTGCCCTCCTTTCCAGAGCCTTTTGCCCCATTTGCTGCCCCAGAATCAGGAGGCTGAGCCCAGCTAAGCCCCTCCAAGGCCGGTGATAAGCTGGGCTTTGGCTCCTCCATGCTCGAGCACAGCTTCACCCTCCCAATCCTCTGAAGTGAAGATGGAGAAGCACATAAAAGCTTCGGCTTCCATTAGTGTAAAATGTTTCAGAAAAGTGTTGAGCTAGGTAATTACCTTAATCCAAGCGCAATAGCTGGTCACAGCACCCATCAGATGAGCATCCAGAGCCAGATTTGAACACGCAGTCAACCCGAACAGAATGAGCTCGGCAATAGCGGCCCGCGTTTCTTAATTAGTTCCCTGCCACAGCAGCGTTTAATGTTTGCAAAAGTCAAGTGCAAATGCTACAAGTGCCACAGTTTGGGGAGGCTCTGGAGGTGCCGTGAGCCCCTGCAGAGCCTGCTGGCCCAGGGCAGAGCTGCTCTCACTGAGCCCTCGCTGGGTCCCTTCAGCCTCTACAGCCCCACAATAAAAGGTAATGGTATGATTAACTTGGTGGTGATAACCCACTGCATTCCAAACACACATTTGACTCCAATTCTCATTGAACTACGCAGAAACTGAAAACATAATGGCTTTCCCAGGCAGCTGATGGCACAGTTTAGTGCACTGTAATTGGCTCCCTTGGCTTATCTCGGGTTAATAAAGTTGATGGGATTCGTGAAAAAGCACCGTGGTCACTTAGCAATTGTTTAATTTCTGTAACATTGGTTTTTGGGTTGGAAAATGATTGTTTTCCAGTAGTGTTAAATATTTATGCAATGTAATTGAGACGCCTGGCACAGGGCACGCTCCTGTTAAGCTCACAAATTAATAAATTACTGAAAAAATGGAAATACGAAATAGCATTTCAAGTGTAAAAGGCAACTTCTCAGCACACAGAGCACCTGAGGGTCTGTGCCACTGCAGAGGATGTGCAAATGCTTTGGCCCAGCAGAGGTGATCATGACCTTGCTGCCATTGGGTTGGCCCCTCTGTGCTGGCTGGGACAGGCAGGGGACAGCTTGAGAAACTGCCCTGGCTGCTTTGGGAAGAGAGAACAGCAGCAGCAGGAGCTGCCTCCTCGTGGGCTGGAACCTGCCCTGGTGGAGGCTGTCATGTCCTAGTTGATGATACTGCCCTGGAAAAAACACCAAAACTTCTAGAACTGGATATTTTGAGCAAGTAAATGTTACAGGGGACAGAAAAAGTGAAAATGTCTGAGATGTGTGTAGGAGAATTAAATGCAATTTGTATCATGCCCACTATTCCTAGGGTTTTCCAGCTTTTAGAGAAACCAGGTGAGATCCAGCCCAGGCGCTGTTAGGTGAGGAGTGGTGGGAGGCAGTGGGGCTGGGCTGGGGTTGGGTTGGGACTGGATGGAGTTGGGTTAAATTGGGTTAAATTGGGTCAGGCTGGCTCAGGGCTGGCCTGGGTGGTTTTGGGCTGGGTCCTGTGGGTTGCTGGACAGGGATGATGAGGAGTCAGGGGCTGAGAGGGGCTGCCCTGGCCCTGCAGCACACCCAGCATGGCTGTCCCACCCTTGGTCAGTGCTGCTGCTCCCAGTCCATCCCAGCCCATCCCTGGACATCCCATCCCAGTGCATCCCAGAACATCCCATCCCATCCCATCCCATCCCATCCCATCCCATCCCATCCCATCCCATCCCATCCCATCCCAGCCCATCCCTGTGGATGTGCCCACGGAAAGGATGGGACAGGGGCCGGGGCTGCCCCCACCGATGCTCGTGCTCCGTCCCCTGGGCACCCGGGGGGCTGTCCCTGCCTGGGGAGCGCAGGGCTGGGCTGTCTTCTCCAGCCTCTCCCGCAGTCCCTCAGCTCTGGCTGCACTCGCTCTTTGCCAGATCCAGCCAAGGACCAGACTCAAGTGCAGGAACCCACCCGTGGCCGCTTCCGCAGAGCAGCGCAGGTACCTGTGGCCGTCCCCCCCTGGGACGGGCAGTGCCGAGCCCTGCGCTTGGAGCAGGCCATGGAACGTCCCTCTCTTCCCGCCCTTCCTTCTGCTGCAGACACTGCGGAGGCTCCTGCGCCTTCGGCGCAGAAATACCGGCGGCACTGGCACCAAGGGCATGGCCCAGCCCGACTCCAAGCCCTGCGAGCTGTGGGCAGAGCCTGCTGCCAGCTCAGCGTCCTCTGACCTCGCAGCAAGCTCAGACTGGGAAACAGATGACGGCTGGGATGAGGCTGACATGGCCCTGACTGAGGACATGGCCACCACCGACACCCAGGCTCAGGGCATCCCAGAGACTGAGGCCATGCCCACACTGACCATGACTCCTGTACCCGCTCCGGAGTTTTTCCAGCAGGGTGCTTCTTCTCCGCAGCAGGTAAGCAGCCTGGGGCCAGGGCTGAAGGCCTCCTAGGATCATGTGGCCCCTCAAGCTACATCCGCTGGGCCCCCTCAGACTTTGAGGCTATCACAGTGGGGTGGGAAGGCAAGCACTTCTTTGGGGAAGCTGGGGAAGTTGCTCCCTTGGACAGCACTCCAAGTCTTCCCCATGCTGCCTCCTCCAGGTGCTAGCCATGGTGAGGGGCATTCTTCAGAGCCTGGCGTCCTGTGTCACCGTGGACGCCGGGCTGCAAATGGAAATTCTGGCCCTGACTGAAGAACACCCTGGTCTCGTGGTGATGAGCCTCCTGTGCTGTGCCCCAGCGTGTGACAGGTACGGGGCAAAACTGCCTCGAGAGTCCAGTGCTCACTGGCCCGTAGGGCCCCTGGCCCTGTACAGCCTGTCCAGCGGGCTCTGCCAGACAGGCGGAGAGCTGCGGGAGCCTCGGGCCCCTCTGTTTCCTGAGCCTACTGCCATGCTCCCTCCCTGGCCCTCAGGGCACCGGGCTCTGTCACCTGGCCCCACGCAACCGCACGGGGCACGGCGCTGAGCACAGCTCTGCTCCCACAGAGCCGCCGCGCTGATGTGGAGAACCATCGGCACCTCGGAAGTGGCTGCTGAGGAGGTGCTTCCGGCGCTGCTCTCTGCCATGGAGGAGCAGCCCCCTTACAGCAGCTTCTTCTGCAGCGGGGACAATGAGGCCGTCTTTGCCCTGGCTGTGAGTTTCTGGAGCTGGCCTTTGCTTGCCCTCCAGTTTGCCTCTCCAGCAGCTCTCCATGCTCTCCCCACCCTGCAGTTCCCTGCCTGGGCTGAACGCTGGCCTAGGGGCAGCAGGCTGGATGCTTCCCCTGCGTCTCCCCTTAGGCCCTGCCTCATGGACACCCTGGCACGGAGCGCTGCCTCAGTGTGCTTTGTCTCTTGCAGGCAACTCTGGCGCTGTGGAGGATTGCCCCCATGGCTGAGTGGCACTATGCCATTCTCCTCCATTCACCCCAGCTGCTCTTGGCTCTGCTCCTGCAAATTGTCACCACCACAGAGCGGATGCCAGAGGACAATGGGGCGCGGAGCTTCTGGGGAGCGTGCCAGCAGGAACACAGCCTGCCCAGCGAGCCCAACAGGTGCCAGTCGCCCTGTCCTTCCCACGCCCTTGTGCCAGGGCCAGTGCTCCCAGAGTGACCTGGCCTTTCCTCGGCATGCAGGTTTGCAGCGCAGACCATGAAGGCTCTGCTCTCCAGACTGGGCTTTGACAACAAGCTGGTGGCTCTGGAGCACAAGCAGGTCTGGGAGAAGCTGCTCTGTGCCGACACACAGCACTATGCAGCAGGTCTGCTGGCCAGGTGAGATCCCCTACTCCTGCCACCACCGCCAGCATTTGTGCCCTGTGCCCGCAGTGCCCCACACAGTCCCCGGGGTTGTAAGCGAGAGGGCCATGTCACCGGGGAGAGGGCCGAGCACACTGGAAGAGGTTGGGAGAGGAGGATGCCCAGGAGCGGCTGCCTCCCAAGGGGTCCATGTGCCCTTGCAAAGTGCTGGGGAAAGATCAGACCTCTGTGAGTCACTCCTGGGAGAGGTTTGCCCACTCGCTCAGAGCCTTGGTGCCTTTTTCCCCTGCCAGGGAGATGCGCCGTGGCTTGACCCCGTTGTGTCCCTACATGGCCTCGCACCTGGTCAGCCTGCTCATTGGGAAGCAGCTCTGCTGGCGCCTGCCTGCCCTGGCCTTCCTTGTGGAGGTGAGCCTGATGGCCAGTGCTGCCTGGCTGAGGTGCCTCCCGGCTCTCGGGCCTCTCGTAGCCGCAGCCGCCTGGGATGCCGCCCCTGCCCGCTGCTGCTGCCTGGGCCCGGCCCTGTGCGGCTCTGGGCTCCTGCTGGCCGGCTACCCTGGCACTGCCCTCCTGTGCCTTTCAGCTCCTGGACTGCCTGGACTTGAGCAAACACGGTCCCAGCGCCCTGTTGGCCATATCCCAGCAGCTGCCAAGCGAGTGCAGGGACGGGCTGCGCCTGGCGCTCAGAGGCCTCGCGGTGCTCAGCAAGGAGCCCTCGCTGGTGAGAAGGGGCAGTGGCTGACGCCGCACTGACAGCGTGGGGCTGGGCAACGCACACCTCTGGGCTTGGCTGGCCTTTAGCAGCAGAGGAAACTGCTCCCAGCTCTCCTGCCTCCCGCTTCAGCCGCCCCAGTGCCACAAGCAGCTGTTGGTGCTGCGGTCGTTAATGGCTTCACAGCGCAGCCCCATCTTGCACACAGGCCGGAGGAATATGCAGCCTGTATCAATGCCTGGTGGAGCAGCTGGCGGATCCAGATGCAGAGATGGTCTGGATGACCCTGTGTGCGCTCAGGGATATGCTCCAGGACAAAGACCTCAAGCCACCCAGTGTCACCGCCCTGAAGCTGGCTGAGGCCCTCCTGCAATGTTTTGAGAATGTAAGGCTCTGTGGCCCCAGCCAAGGGCACTGGATGCTGCGTGGAAACTTTGTGCTCTGTGTGTAGAGATTTGGGCCTTTGCCCCAATGGGCCTGGAGTAGTTGGTGCTTAGGACTTTTCCTATCCTTCCAGGACAACAGCCACGTGCGGCTGCTCTCCATTCAGCTCTTCTGGAAGGTAATCGAGCTGGTAGTGGAAGAGGGGGAAAATGCTCTCACGACAATCGTGAGCCAGAGCCTGCTCCCTCTCTTCTTGCGCTGGCACGATGAGAACCTGCACGTGGCCAAGGTGAGGTTTTGTGCGATGCTGCCGCACCCCTGGCAGGGGGCTCGGCCGCCTGCACCCCTGGCACGGGGCTCACCTCCTGCCCTGGCGCCTGGCGGGCTCCAGCCTCCCCTGGCCTTGGCAAAGGGACACGGGTCCCGTGGCCCGGGCTCTGGTGCCACCTGCGGCTCTCTGATGCTCTCCAGGCCTCTGGCGAAGCCCTGCTTCGTGCGGCACGCTTCCTGAGGAGGAGGGACCTCGAGCAGCTGCTGATGAAGGGGCAGCGGATGAAGTTCGCCGAGCGCCTGGTAAGGACAGCCCGGGAACCACAGCTGCAGGCTGGAGAAGCCCCCCTGGCCCCGGTGCTCGGTGCGGGGGGCTGGCAGCCCCTGCTGGCAGCTGTGGCCCTGCCCAGCCCCGCAGCCGGGCCCGCCAGCCTTCACCCCCTGCACTGCTCCCTGCCCCGGGCCGTGCGGGCCGGCTCGGCCGCTGCTGGGCGCAGGGAGCGCCCAGCCGAAAGGCAGAGCCCGCTCCGAGCCTTCCCCGTCGGTGCTCCCTGCAGCTGCTGCAGGACGAGAGCCGAGCGGCCGAGCACCTGCGCTGGGCCCTGCCGCACTTGCGGAGCCCACAGAGGCCCGTGGGACAGGCGGCCGTCGGGATCATCGGTGAGCCACGAGCCCGGCGCCCCTCCCTGCCCCCGGCCCGGCTGCTGCCCTGGCAGCGGGAGCCGCGCCCGGGCCGCTGCAGCCCCGGCTGCCCCTCGGCGCTGCTGCCGCCCTCCCGCAGCCAGCCGTGCCCTGGGGCGGCAGCGTGCGGCAGGGGCCCGGAGGCGCCCTGCCTGGGCAAGGAGGGCGTGCGGCCGCAGGGCTGGCAGCGCCCGTGCCGGGCAGCTGTGCCGCCTGGGGCCGCCACATGCTCTGTC
>JAWWEY010000452.1:0-10536 GCA_035582745.1 Loriotus luctuosus
GCCACTCTCCAACAGCGCCTCTCCCTGTCCAGCACACAGCCCGCTTCTCACAGACACAGAGCAAACAGAAATCTGCTCCGGGTGTTGGTTACTCTTACTCCATCTGGTTACACAATTAAAACACAAACGTGCATTGATGGTCATTGAGGGAAAGCTTTCCAGTGGAGAAAACTGTCATTTTGGTAGCACACTTTTAGAAAAAGAAGAATCAGCACCAACTCCTAAATAAACGGTTCCTGCTAATAAACTCCTAATAAAGGGTTCCTGCTGAGGAACCCTGAGGGCTGAGAAGCCCTCCTCGGGACACCCAATGCAGCAGACCTTGAAAAAGGAGGGGAAAAGTCAAGCTTGGAGTGGAAAATACACCAGCCTTTAAAAAAAGCCTTCACACAGCAATAATGGGAACCAGTCACATTTCTTCTTTCCTTGTTTGCTGTAATGACATAAATATGGAGTAAAAACACATTAAACGCAAGACAGAACCAGGGTTTTACAGGTCTTTATTTTGGCAGTCTCAATGACAAACGTCTCTTCTGGGACAGCGACACGATTTGGGAATGGGCAGAGAACGGAGGCAAAAGGTGCCAGAGAGCCCTTTCTACTCCCTTCAGCCCCTGCAGCTGTTCTTATGGTTTCAGGGCACTTGCTTGGTTCATTCCTAGATAAAAACGTTACATCAATATTTTCAAAACTACTACCCGTCTCTAGTCAAAGTTTCCTACATTCCTGTATACAAATAAGTAGATAGAGGGGTTCTTTGCAAATGAATTTAGAGACAAATTCCTATTCTTAACTAATACCTATGAAACCGAGAAACTTGACAGTTTTCTACACCCACCCTCCCTGTGAATTTGGTGGCAGCTTTGGGTCCCTCTGGGGGACGGCACCCAGCGTGACCCCCCTCGCCCGCCACCCACCTGCTCCTGCACCGCAGTGTGGTTCCCTCTCCTAGGGACATCGGGGTGCCCCAAATGACATCAGAGTCTCGAGTCTTCACCCCCTTTTCCTGACCCCCAAAGGCGGCACAGAACGAGTCAAACAGCCCTGCTGCAGCGCAGCACTTCCTTCAAGCCCTTTCTACCTTTCCAAATGTATATCCCCCCAGAAAGGGATTCTGCCTCAACAAAAAAGTGGGGGACAGCCCCAGAAGTGTTGAAGTTCCTCCCCAGCCTCACTGTCACAGACGAGGGGCAGAAAGGGGGAGTTGCAGGGACGGGACGGCACAGCACGGCACAGAGCGGGGACCCTCAGCCTCATGTTGGGAAAGCCACAGCTCCGGCGGTGTCGGGCGGGCTGTTTGACCGGCACGGGGGGATCCGCCGAGAGCCCCCGGCCCCGTGCGGGGACTCCTGCAAGGGCCGAGGGGTGCCGGGCTCCGGCCCTCGCTCGGGGCTTTATTCTCCGGCACCCCGAGCCCCGCCGCTGCAGGGCAAAGGAGGAAAGGGACGGGAAGAGAGGAGCGAGAGCAGGGGATGAGAAAGGGCAGGGAGGGAGGTCGGGCTGTGCAGGAAAGTGGGAGGGGAAGGGAAAGCCCGGGAGGGGGGAAGAGGGAGGGTGCACAGAGGAGGGAGAGAGGGGGAACAGAAGGGAGTAGCGGGGTAGGGACAGGACAGGAAGGAGCCGGGTTTGGGGGTGGGGGAGAGGGAAATGGAGGGAAAAGAGAGAAGGAAGGCGAATACGGGGAGGAGGAAGGAGGGGTAGAGAGAGGGACAGGAGGGGAAACCTCACAGAGCCCCGGCTCCACCCCGAGCCCGGCCCGGCGCCTCGACCTGCCCGGGATGCTGCGCCCAGCAGAGCTTGCCTCGGTTCGGACCCACTCGTCTAGACTCGGCTTCTCGGTTAAATTCAGCTATTACTGGCTAAACTTGGCTAGACACGGCTGCATTCAGCTGGATTCTCCTCTTCGGCGCAGTTCGGCTCTGTTCGGCCGAACTCGGAGCCGCTCTTTGCATTCGGCGCAGCTCGGCTCTGTTCGGTTCCCTGAGGGCGGGGTGGGCAGGGCCGAGGTCCCGCCTCACGTTAAACTCGCACAGCTCGGTGTTCTCTTGCTGCCCCGTCCCGCGTGCGGCCCGGCCATCACACGGACACGACCGGGAGTGCGGGGTGGGGCAGGAGCTCATTAGGCAATGACTGCACTCGCGCTAATTAATGGTCATGAGAGCAGGAGGCTGGGTTCCGCGGAGCTCGGTTAGGTTCGGCCGGGCTCGTAAAATTCTGTTTGTTTCGCTTCGGTTCTGCCGACCTCGTAAAGTTCGGCTGATCTCCGACTGGCGCCGCTGACCTCAGCTGTGTTCGGCTGAACTCGGCTGCGTTCGGTTCTGTTCAGTTGAACTCGGCTAGGTTCAGCTTTTCGTCTGAACTCGCTTCGGTTCGGAAAATTTCGGCCAGATTCGGTTCTTCGACTGCACTCGCCATTATCAGCTACACTCGGCTCTTATCGGCTCTTCGGCTATCAACGGCTATTATCGGCTGCACTCGTCTAGGTTCGGCCATTCGGCAGAGCTCGGCTCGGTTCGGCCGAGCCCAGCTATATTCGGCTCACAGATTTCCTGAGATTCCCTAGGAATTGTATGGACACAAATTGCAGCCTCTAAAAGGTTTGCGGGTTTTTAAAGAAATATAATAACTCAACTCTCGGGACAGAGCTGATGGCTCCTTTAGGACAAGAATATTTACATGTAGAAGCAATTCCCTCATTTGCATCTCGTTTTTATTTAACCCTCCCAAAATTCCAAGCAACGTGCAGTTCTGGTTTTTCCCCGTACACAATTTGTACAAAGGACCTGGGCACAGCACACAGTCATGATGCAATTGAATAAATTCTGGTTTACATTTCAAAGGTTCTTGCTCTGGCACTGCATGTTTGCAGATCTGGACTGCCATGCTCAACTACCCTCATGGCCACATTGAAGAACAATGTATGAGATTTTGCAGAGAGTTCCCAATAAAACTCACTTATAATCACTGAGCAGAAAATCCTTTGGGGTTTAGTTCCATCTCTCACCTGTTCCCAGCAGAGGCAAGATGGGTTTTTGTCGCACATGGCAGCAGCAGCAATGGATCAGGGCTTTTTATTTTTTTAATTTAAAAAAAAGGGTAATAAAAATAAACCAGGTCTGATATAAATGTCTTGAAGTGCCATTCAAGCTTTTTAAACCCAAGAAGACCGTCCTGATTCCTAAGTCCAGTCTTCTATTCATACTGGTTTTGATATCATTAAATCAACCAGGTTCCCCAAGAAACAGTAAATCATCATGACTAAACCTCTGTCTGCTCATTCTTTGCACTTATACCCCATTGTATGAAGCTCTGCGGCCTTTTTCCCCCCGTCCTGTATTAGAGAGAGGATGAATATTAAGAGCACACATATGCACAGTCTTTCTGGTTCTTCAAAAAGATAAAAATGCCTGTAATAAAAATTACATAAGTAATATTGTGTCTCAAACTGTTCAAGAAAAGGGAAGCTGGACCTTTAATGTCCCACTGAGAGATGTTGAATAAAATCTTCTCCCTGAGTTTGCACACAGTAATAAAATACTGATTTTTTTGAGCAAATGAGGTCAAAGCAAGGTAGGTCTATATGAGGCCACAATAATCCCCTGCAGCATTATAAGCTGGGGATGGTGTGGCTGGACAGTGCCCAGGCAGAAAGGGACCTGGGGGTACTGGCTGACCGCGGGCTGAACGTGAGCCAGCAGTGTGCCCTGGTAGCCAAGAAGGCCAATGGCTCCTGGCCTGCATCAGGAATGGTGTGGCCAGCAGGAGCAGGGAGGTCATCCTTCCCCTGTACTCGGCACTGGTGAGGCCACACCTGGAGTATTGTGTCCAGTTCTGGTCCCTCAGTTTAGGAAGGACATTGAGACGCTGGAGCGTGTCCAGAGAAGGGCAGCAGGGCTGGTGATGGGCTTGGAACACAAGCCCTGTGAGGAACGACTGAGAGAGTGGGGGCTGTTTAGCCTGGAGAAAAGGAGACTCAGAGGTGACCTTATCACTCTCTTCAACTTCCTGAAAGGAGGTTGTAGACAGGTGGGGGTTGGTCTCTTCCTCCAGGCAGCACTGACAGAACCAGAGGACACAGTCTTAAGCTGTGTCAAGGGAAATATAGGTTGGATATTAGGAAAAAGTTTTTTACAGAAAGGGTGATAAAGTTCCGGAATGGTCTGCCCAGGGAGGTGGTGGAGTCACCATTCCTGGATGTGCTTAAAAAATGACTGGATGTGGCACTCAGTGCCATAGTTTAGTTGAGGTGTTAGGGCAGGGGTTGGACTCGAAGATCTTTAAGGTCTCTTCCAACCCAGTCCTTCTGTGTGTGTGAGAACTGCTCAGGAGGCTTTCACAAGCAACATAGGAGGGCCAAGGAGAAGGTGAACCTGAGGTCTGGCTGCCTGATTCCATCCTGCACAGCATCCAAGAGATACAGCAACTGCAAGAGCCCAGGGAGAGAAGCCTGAAGCACAGCCCAAATGAACACAACAGGAGCACCAAGACACCAATCAGCTTCCAGGACACCTCATCATGGTGATGAGGGCAGAGCACAGAAGAACGCTAAAGATGAAGTGTTAGTCCCCTGAATTAATGCCCTGATGTAGTCAATTTTTTTCCTAAGAGACATAACAGTTTCTTCCCTTTGTTTCCAAGTTTCCAAGTCACCCTGTAATTTGTAACCTACACCAACCTGACACAGGTAAGTGACATATCCAGCTCCTGTGCTCCAAGCCACGTGTCCCCGATGTTAAGGAAAGTCAGGAATACAGAAACAGCTGTGGAAGCAAGATGAGAGAAAAATCAGAACAGATATTCTTCTATTTCCCCACAGTATTACCAAGCCAAGTTGCTTGGTACCTCCAGGACTATGCTTTAAAAGAGTTCCCTAACTCTTTTCTTAACTGGAAAATCTGGAGTGGCTTTGCCCATGCAAAGCCAATGATACTACTCACAAGAAGGAACAAATCAGCTTCCTGTTAAAATAAAGCAGTTTGAAATCTGACCTGTCAGACGCTCTCACTGACCAGCAATAGGGATCAGCATCCAGGCCCATGTGGACTTTTTTTTTGCAGACTATTTTCCCTCTTGGAATTTTATTTCTTTCATACCTTTTGTTCCATTATAGTCCTTGAAAGGGAAGTTTCGTAGAGGGAGTGGGAGTGTTGTAGTGTCAGAAAACCTCATAGCATGACCATGCTCTGTACTGCCTACCCTGGCAACGTTCCCAATCCACAACCACAGACAACAATCTGTGGAAACTGTAGCAAGTGTGCAGTGTTCCAAGCTGGGAGAACAGCCCAGCAACTGCAGAAGGCCTTTGCTCTGAGGCTCCCTCGACTGCTGCCCAGCCTCCTCTTACCCAGAACTAAAAGCTCAGTCAAGAGTGCACGAGTACAAAGCAGGTGAGGAGATCAGCACTACCCAAGGCTCTGTTGCTCACCCCAGCAGTGACACACGCAGCAAGTTCCAGTACCTGGCTTCAGCATCTGCTGTGCCACACAAGCAACATAGGAGGGCCAAGGAGAAGGTGAACCTGAGGTCTGGCTGCCTGATTCCATCCTGCACAGCATCCAAGAGATACAGCAACTGCAAGAGCCCAGGGAGAGAAGCCTGAAGCACAGCCCAAATGAACACAACAGGAGCACCAAGACACCAATCAGCTTCCAGGACATTTCATGGGCCATACAGGTAAGAGCTCCAATTCAGCAAACCTGAGGGTTTGGCGATGTCAAGATCAAAACACCCAGAAACCTGTGAAAAAGAAACCGAACTAAAGCAGGCTAAAAGTGGTCCCTGGTGATGACTCCTTAAAATAACTTTTTCATGAGGAGGTCACGATTGATCCAATACTCACCAGCCCATCCGGCTAAGGTCAGAGCTCTCTGCCCACCGAGGACACGGCAACCAGCAGGGACCTTTCTCCCACTCTCCAGCACTGACCTATGAAGCCAGAGAGAAGTTTACAGAGCAGAAATAGCCAGAAGCTGCTCTCTGCTTCCATACACTCTCTGATCGATCATTACAAAGGAAAGCCCCCACAGATAGGAAGTAATTGCCTCTCATTTTTCCTCTGGAATCATCACTTGCCTTTCTGTGCAAGTGTTTCCTCCCATGTTCATCCATCCCCAGAGCACATTTAATCCATCTTTTCTTCCCAGCTGCAGCTCTCCAGCACAAATGCCACTTCTCACAGACACAAAGCAGTCATCTGCTACAGGTTTTGGCTTAGAAAGTAAAAACTTTCTGGCTACATGATTAAAACATCATGGCTACATGATTAAAACACATAGATGCATGGGTGGTTGTAGATAGAAAGCTTTTCAGGAGAGAAAAGAGCTGTTTCAATAGCACACTTCTATTCACCTTCAAAAAAACCAGAATTAATAGCAACTCCTAAGACCCCTGCTGAGGAACCCAGTCCTCCTGGGTACACCCAATGCAGCAGACATGGGAAAAGGATGGGAAAAGCCAAGCTTGGAGTGAAAAAAAGATAACATAAATATAGTAGTCTGTAAAAAGCCTCCACGCAGCAATAGTGGGAACCAGTCCCATTTACTCGGTCCTTGCTTTTTGTGATAACATAAATATGAAATAAAAACACATGAAACAAGGAAGACCTAGGATGTAGCAGGTGTTCGTTTTGGCGGCATGGATGACAAATGTCTCTCCATGAACTACCGGCCAGTCCAGTTTCAACCCCTACTTAGCCCAAGCCTTCCTCGCCTCCCATTTCCCAGTGCTCTGCTCAGGGCTTTGGACCTCTCGCTCTCTCCTCCCGCAGCAGCACGGCACCAGCACACAGCGAGGCAAAGGGTGCCGGCGCCGCCCGTCCTGCGTGCCTGTCAGCTCCCAGCAGTGGACAACTCTGGCCCTGTGGGCAGGGAGACGGCTCAGGCACCTCCAGTGGCTGCTCTGCCGCGATGCTTTTGTGTCTTCCTCCATTTCCCTGGACCGGAGGGGGATGGCGGGGGGAGCGGGGAGGTGCAGCCCTGTTCGGACGCCGCTCGCCTGCCCCCGCCCACTGCCCCCGGCCCCTGGAGTGCTGCGACCGCACCTCCGCCGCCCGCCAACACGGGCCTTGCCGGGCCGCCCCCGCCGCTGCCATTCATCTCAGCCATTGTGTCCCTTTGTGAATGTCCTTCACCCCTCCCCTCTATTTACAGACACCCCGCCCGCCACTCTCTCCCGCCCCTCCCCCGTCCCTCGCTCGGCGGCCGCGTCCTTTCCCCGCCCCCAGCAGCCGGCGGCTCTGGGCAGGGCGCTGGCTCGGGGGGCTGCAGTACCGCTCTCTGTCCACAAGGCGGCAGCACTGCCACCGGCCACAGCCGGGGGCCGCCGCAAGCCTTGAGGGAAGGGAGGCAAAGAGGAACAGGTGCGCTCCCCATCGAAAAATCCTCAAAAATAAATGCTCGAAAAAGCCCTGCACAAAAATTTCAAAAACCCTGCCTCTAACCAAATAACCCCCCCAAAACTCCTTTCTTTTAAACTTTATTTAACTATTTTTCATATTTATATTTTTCATATTCACATATAACGTATATTGATGTATCATGTTATTTCTATTCCATATTACACCTCTTCCTATTACTTATATTTATTTATATTCTATACTTTTATATATATCTATTTATATTTATTATATATTTTTATGCGTTTCTATATTTGGATTTATATTCCTAAAATACTTATGTTCTTTAAAAGAAAACCCCTGCCTCTAACCAAATAAGAACAAAAAAACACTTTCTTTAAAACTATAATAAATACTTCATATTTATATTTTTCATAATTATAGTCACATCTTCATTTGTATTTTATATTGACATATTTTATTTATATACATATATATGTAATGTAATATAATAAATACATTATTTGTATTATATATTTTGTCAATTTCTAAGACACATACTTATTTCCATTTTATATTTATATATATATTTATATATTTATGATATAATTCTATATTTAGATTTATATATTTAATCATTATTTCTATTTTAATTATTTATAGAAAAAGCCCTGCCTATAACCAAATTTTTTAAAAAACACTGTCATTTAAATATTATTTAAATATTTTTATATTTATATTTTTCATATTTATATTCGTATTTACATTTACAGTTTATATTGATGTATTGTATTTACAGATGTATATAACATATCACAATAAAATAATATATGCTTTATTATTTCTATTATAAATTATATCTATTTCTAATACTTATATTTACTTACATTTTATATTTATATATCTATTTATGATACATTTCTATATTTAGATTTCTAGTTTTATAATAATTATATTTTTATAAAAATGCTGCCTATCACACAATAAAAATAAAATAAATTTTAAAAATTATTTTTAACCATATTTAAATATTTTTATATTTTTATTTTTCATATTTCTATTCACATTTAGATTTATAATTTTGTATATATCATCTTATAATCTATTGATGTACTATTATATATTATGCATAATATATTACAATATAATGATACATACAGTATTATTGGTATTATGAAATGTTTCTCTATTATTTTGTATTTATTTATATTTTATCTTTTTCTATATATCTCTATACATTTATTATATATTTCTATTTCTACATTGCTGATGTTTCTATTTATAAGCTATATTTCTGTATTTTACATAAACATATAATGGATATTAAACATTACAATATCTTCTAGTAATATATCATATTTATGTTGCATGTTCTATATATATATTTATTTTATTTAAATTTTACATCTACAATTTATATTCGCATTCCCATATTTATATATTTCTTTTGCTTATTTATAGTTGTATGGCAGGAAGGCAGGGGGACAGGATGGGATGGGACGGGACGAGAGGGGACAGGAGGGCCGCCCCACATGGCACGGCAGATGTACGGGCCACTCCCAAGATGGCAGCCGCTGAGGACCTCGGCGGAGAGTGGCGTTTTTGCCGCAGCATCAGCGGAGAACTGCAGTACTGATCTCTGTCCACAAGGCGGCAGCACTGCCGCCCACCTCAACCAGGGGCTGCCGCACGCCTTGGGGCTGCGGGCAGAGAAGGCGGGAAAAAAAGAAGATGCCATACCCTCCAAAATCTCCTCTAAAATACATGCCCCAAAATAACTCACACAAAAAACCCCAAACCCTTGCTCTACCCCAATAAGAACCAAAAAATCACCCTTTCTTTTAAATAATATTTAACTATATTTTAGTTTTACATTTTTAATATTTATATTCACATTTATATGTATAATGTATATTGATGTATGATGTTATGTATATTCTATATTCCATCTGCTCCTATTACTTTTTATATATTTCTATTTTTATACATATCTTTATATATTGATTATATATTTCTATATTTCTATTTATATTTATATAATGCTTATATTTTTTAAAATAAAACCCCTGCCTCTACCCAAATAAAAACCAAAAAAGGCCCTTTCTTTTAAACTGTATTTAAATTTTTAAAAATTTATATATTTCACTTTTATATTCACATTTACATTTAAAACGTATATTGATGTATAGTGTTATTTATATTTTATATTACATCTCTTCCTATTACCTATATTTATTCATATTTAATATTTCCATATATATCTTATATATCTTTATATATTGATTGTATATTTATATTTAGAACTATATCAAAATAATATGCATATTCATATTACTTCAAATAAAACCCCTGCCTCTAACCAAATACAAACCAAAAAAAGCCCTTTCTTTTAAACTACATTTAAATATTTTTGTATTTATATTTTTCATATTATATTCACATTTGCATTTATAGTTTATATTGATGTATTATATTTATAAATATATACATAATAATGTAATAATATAAACTAGAATTTATAATATATATCATATGTATGGCTAATATTTATATTTATTTAATTTTTTATTTATATATACATATCTTTAAGTATTTATGATATATTTCTATACTTAGATTTCTACCTTTATTTTATTTACAATTTTTATAATAAACCTATATTTCCCTTGACACAGTATGAGATTGTGTCCTCTGGTTCTGTCAGTTGCTGCCTGGGGAAAGAGACCAACCCTTACCTGACTACAACCACCTTTCAGGAAGTTGTGATAAGATCACGTCTGAATCTACCTTTCTCCAGGCCTGGAACATGTGGGAAAGATCTTGAAAATATAGGATGGATTTTGGAATGATGGGGTGGGTTCTGGGACACAAGAAGCAGCTGGAGCACCAGAAGAAAGTTCTGGAGAACTTCCAAGGATCACCTGAGGAATTTGAAGGCTTCAACCCAAGATGCATCCAACTCCATTCTCCTCCTCCCCCACTCTGGCTCCTTCCCTTCTCAAAGAAAACCCCAGCCCTTACAGCATCCTGATGGCATCCTCCAGTCATGGACCATGGCCCCATGCTTCTGACACGTCGCTGCATAGGTCTCCAGCACCTGGCAGAGGATTGACCTCGCCCCATTGTTCAGACACAGGTCGGACAGGCAGTTGCGATAGAAGTCATGAGGCTTCACTATGTCATGACATGCTCTGAAGGGCCCC
>JAWWEY010000453.1:0-10500 GCA_035582745.1 Loriotus luctuosus
GAGGTGCTTGGGAGTGTGTGGCTGACAAAAGGACAAGAAACAGCATCAGTGGCCCTGCCACCTCCACTGCACACCCTATGGAGGAGCCCAAGGAGAGCAACTGCAACATGCTCTTGGAAACTGTGATCTGGCTGGATCTTCATAGTGCCGGCACTAGGAGAGGCCTGGGGCTCTGAACACCCTCACTCCTCCTAGGATGAGGTCCAGCCACACCTAAGGACTTCCTGGACTCTCAGGCCAGCAGGAGTGACAGAAAAACCTTCTGGTAGCCTAAAGTGCAGATGAGCCATTCCCATGGTCTACCTCTATGAAACCACAAAACACACAAATAATAAAGGTATTCTTCCCTGTAAAGCAGATTTGAGCATGGCACTGTGAACCCAAGCAAAGCCCACATGACCTTCACTGTTCAATGAAAAAGAACAGCAGAGCTACATTGCAAAGAAGAAATCTTTGTGATCATCTTTGTCTTCCTCTCCTGCCACGAGGTTTCCTTCTGCAGAGGGGACATATTCCCCTGGGACATGTCAGCAGGACCAGGAGAGAGCTTCCCAGGAGAGAGGGCTGCTGTGAGAGGTAGGGTCAGTTTCTAGCACACACTGCAAACCTAGGCCATCTCTCCTTCAGCTGGTAGAGCAGCATGATAGGAGATGATCAGTGGGGCAGAACAGCAAGTGCTGAGGGCACCTAGTCTGAAATGGGTTTTCAGGGCAAAGATGGACGTCCCAAGAGGTCAATGCCAGTCTGAGGTGAGAGCACATTCAATGGGCCCCTAGATCATACCTGTAGTGCAAATCAAACTGTGGGGCAACAGGGATTTTCCTTTTTGACACTAATTATTAATGAGGACATTCTCAAAGACTCACCATGCAATCACTGCTGATTCCACCATGGCAATATGTGCAGAAACCAGGTGAGGAATGGCATGGGAGACACCCAACCCCCAAAGATGCTGTTTCTGTCCCAAAGGGGATGGTTCCATCTGGTAGTCTCTTTGCAGCTGAGGCTGCAGGCACAGAAGTGCACTCCAGCTCCAGTGCCCTCCAGTCATCTCCTTCCTCTTGCTGACAGGGATGAGGTCTTTCCTTCTGCCCTGGCATGGGGCAGTGAGTTGGCCACAGCTCCAGGAGGGAGGGGCTTTGGAAGGCCAAGAACAGATAATTGCCCTATTTAGGTGAGCTGTGCTTCATGTCCTTGGCTTGGTGGATCCCTTGTCCTAGGAGGAATCTGTGGCCAGAATGTGACTTTTCCATCATGACAGAGCTACTGAGATGGACACAGGCTGTCCCAGTATGAGTCTGCCAGAGACCTGGGTCTTCAGGGGAAAAAACTCTGGCCTAAAATACCCAGAGCTACATGGCAGGTAAAGAATACGTGAGGATCCTATGCTGTGATTTGTACTGCCTTTTAAAGCAAGGGTATTCAGTGGCACACTTGGAAACCACATCATGTATCTGCCACAGAAACTGCCCTTTTGACCACACCATGACTATCACAACTCCCTGCCCTGGCTATCTCACATGGCTGTCACATTGAAGACTTTGTGAAGGTCCTGAGAGATTTTTGGGACAGGGATGTCAAAACACTTTGGCAGGGTGAAATGGCATCAGAATGAAAAGTAACTGAGAAACTGGAGAAGTCTCAAATCTTCAGAAGTAAATGCAAAGAAGAGAAATAAAGTACTGTTGTGTTGATTAGTCAAAAAGGTTTATGGTTTTTGAATTAGGAAGAAAAGGAAGTGGAGGTTATAACCCATCAAAAGTTAACTTTGGGGGGAAAAGTATATTTTGATATTTCTGAAGATTTCTAGGGAATATTTTTGTTTGTATTTGTGTTTGTATGTTATTGTGGCAGACCTGGAACATTTCCATGGTAGGAAAAAATTCACTGAGTTGGGTTGGTAAATAAGTGAATAAGAAAAACAGCATTTTTATTTTGGATAATACATTTTGAACAATATAAAATTTTTTAAAATATCAACCATAAATTATAAATACCTTGAAAATATAATATGCTGTACTTGGAAAATTATCATATTCCTTAGGATTTTAAACTCATATCACACTTATTGAATGTTTTATTTTGCAGGGATTTTTTAAGATTCTTACAACTTGCTATAATTTTCAGTCTAAACTAATAATTTCAAACAAGGTGTGCTCTTCCTAAAGCCATTTTTAGATAGATTATTCTAGTCCTACATGTTCTCCTGGGAATTACAGCCCAGATTTATTGAAGATACATATTACATTATTAGGACACATGTAGAACACCCATGAGAAACCAAAGTTTTACTATTCTTATCCTCTCAAAACTGAAAGGAAATTTTGAGAAGCCTCTTCTTCCAATGTAAATAATGGATATGGTAATTACCAACACTAAACATCTGGTATCAATACTGCAAAGTTTTTCTGCACTTGAAAATGCCTTGTACAATTTGGGTTTAATGTTCTGATGTCCTTGTTTTATGAAGAAAACTGGTAAACATTTTTTATATACTTGCAACATTCACTTAGAGGAAGAAAAAGGCTAGTTGTGCAAATCTAAGCAAATTTATTTCCATAGTGTAGCCTCTCTCTGCTTCATTTGCAAGTGCAGTCAACAGAGAAACAAGCCAATTAATCAAGCTAATTTTATTTCATATTGCTGTTCTCATTTCTTCTCTTTCCATGCCATTGTCCAGCTCCTTTTGCCTTTTCCTTCTCCTTCCATAGCCATCAGAGCCTGTCCACCTCACTCACCTGTTTGGTAACTGAAGATTTTCAGCTACTCTGGTATGTGATAGAAAGGGCATCCTGAATGTCACCTCCTCATCCAGAACCTGCTGCTCATGTTTCTCTGGCATATGCTGTGAAGATGGGAGGAATTTGAGTAACCATAGAAATCTCACGCACATAGAAGGCAGTTTATCATGAAGTCTAAAAATTCTGTGACTCAACTGTCACTAATCTCAAGCTGGTTTTGCCCTCCCTCTTCACTTTTCTTTGCAAGACTTATTTTTCCTCAGTGGGCAGACACTTAGGTCTCACCAAGCAAAATAACGACATTCCTAGGTTTAAAACATACTGTTGAAACTTCAGAAGTCCCACATGTTTTCCTTGCTGTGAGATTAGCTAATGACTGCATTAAGCATTGGAGAAATGAATCTCCAAAGGAAGGGGCAGGATCAGAAAAGCTCAAAGCCATCTCAGTCCATTCATAGCTACCCTGAGATACAAGGATGTTCTAAGCAGTGCAGGCACAAAGGTCAGATCTCTCACATTCTGTTCTTGCAATGGCCAAGCCAGTAACTGGCCCAAAGTACCAGTTACCAGGTTGGTTAATCTCTTCTTTGTTAGGCTCATCACTGGCTTTTTGTTAGACATAATCCCCAACTCTTTTTCTATCCATCCATTTTATCACTGCTTATCTGGAATGATATCTCAAGTCTCTGAAGGACTAACCTTACCCAAGTAAAAAATTACCCAGATTAAATATGCAGAAACCAGAGAAAGTACTCAACATATTTAATTTAATTCAACACAATACCCATCTTTCAATAGAAATTCAATGTAAAATTCATTCTTACCATCTCCAGGATCCAGTGTTCAGCCACATCTTAGCAAAAGTGTCACAGTGAGAAGCTTGCACCAGAGAATTAATGTTCTGGCATTTCTCCTTGTCTCATGCCAGCATTCCTGAGAGATCTTACTTTACTCAGGGATCTTCAGTAAGAGGCTACACATTCCTTATCAGTCATTAAGGATCCGCAAGCAAAAAGGTCCCTCCTGGCATGTTTTAAAAATATTAACAGCATAGCTGAGAATAGCATTTGCAAGCTGCAAATCCCATTGCATTTGCAAGCTGCAATTCCCACTGGAAATTTTCCTTCTAGATTAATGTAAAACTGACACAAAACAGTAAAAAGTGTTGCATGTATTCAATTTTTTAACAAGAAACCTGGTTGCTTATCTTTGCATTTTGGATCAAGTCAGTATATGAGACAATGTCTTTTCTTGCATGTTGATAATTTCATTCCTACAGCTAAAGGCTTCTCATTAGAAGATAAACTATTCTAGTAACCCTGTCTATTTTCCAAACCTATGTGATATTAACCTTTTTTTGGCAACAATAAGTGTGTATATGTGTTCCAGGTGTAGCATTTGGATTAATTCTGTTTTCTTGGTTCAGTCTACTGAAATGAAGCTATTTCTAAAACGAGAAGGGAGAGAATTAATTGAAAGGATTTCATCACAATTCTTGATTTTCATCTCCAAAGTATGAAGCTCCTCTTGAGATTTTTGCTCTTTGAGACTGAAAAAGAAATGTTGAAAAGTGTTATCACATTCTAAAGTGAATGATGAAGTAGTGAGTTTGTCTCCTGGATTTCTATAGAAGCGACAGCAGAGCTCAAGCCCTTTCCATTCTAGCAAAACTTTTGCTGCATCAACTTCTCATTTACAATGCACTCACATCACTGCATCTTCTCTCTCCACTGCCTGTCCCTCCTCTCTTTACATCCCCTATCCTGCATTACCCCATCTCAGTCTCCCCACTGATGTGTGCTCTCATTCTTCTCACCCTCACCCACCTGACCTCAACATGTCCTTGGAGGCGTGTCCCTTGCAGTGAGCCCCTGCCCAGGCACAGGGTGGGACAGGCTCACTGCTCCTCTGCTCTCCCAGCTGTGTCTGAGCTTAGCTTACATGGGCCATGGTCTGCCAGGGAACCAGCACATCCATGCAGATCCTGCTCATTCCCGGTCCCTCCCATGGCCCTGAGCCCCTCCCAGTTCCCAATCAGGGCACCAGGGACCCCAATTACCTGAGGAGGAGCTGCAATGACCTGTCCCCAAGCACAAGGAGACACAGCTGTTTGTGTAGGGCGCCTGAGCCTGCTCTCCAGGTCCTTGACCCACAGCAGGAGGTTTCCTGCTGGAGGAGAATCTGAGCATCTCTGAGCTCTGTCCAGCCTCCCAGGGCTCACTAGCAGGAGCTGTTCACTTTATCCTGTGAGCTTTATGTTTTTAGGGAAATAAGTAAGTCACTTGGAGTCATGCTTTTAATCTTCATCCAGTGGTGGTAGTAATTACTTATCAAGACCCAATTTCACTCTGCAATGCATCTTGTTAACCCCCTGAATCTCTACTGCATCTTTCCCATGAAATGCCATTCTGTAAGCAGTAAAACTTCACAAGGCCTAGATCAGAGGACATGTCCATCATATAAGTATAATCAGTGTTACATTGGAATCTACTGATGCTTATTGACTTGAATGAATTATCCCCAAAGATACAGTCAGTAGGAAATAAATGTCATAGCAGCCAATCTTCAGGAAAAGTTTCTGGACTCAAAACTCCTGAGTCGCAATCTCTGTGAGGCATGATGCTACCTAACACGTGAAAGTTTCTTTGTGAATCTATAAATGAGTACTTCTTCATCTACTGTCCACTGAATAGATGTCCTACTGGATAAACAAACATCCTGAAGACATGTTTGAAATTTCAGATTGTACTGGGAAACTAGTGAAAAAGTAGAAACTAATGAGACTGCAAGAGATACTTGATGAGCATATAAAAATTATAAATCGAACATAATTTCACTGCTGCACCATAGTGAAAGGGGAAATGGGACCTCACAGTTTGTTTTCTACTATGGTGGACTCTGCTGCCTGCCACAGGGCAATTTGGTTTTAATAAGGTTCAACCTAAACAGGATGAAAAGACCTTCCTTGCCACATGTGAGAAATCAGCAGTGCTCATTTTCAATCAGTTTTTTCAAGCTGCTTAACAGAATGGATAAGAATTATATGAAGATCTGATCATTCTTTACTTAGGTTTATTTTTGGTGATAGGTTCTGACACCAGAACAAGGACCATGGGGCTTTTTTCCATGGAAGAAACTCATTAATAAATGTATTGAAACATGGATAAAAGTAATGAAGAAAATACCCCTCTTCCAGGCTGTGAAACGTTTTCCACACTAGAATGTTCTAAACTCTAGTCTCTAGTTTACAATGCAAATTTAAAATTGTGAGATTATGCCAGGCCATAGGCTGGAAATCTGTGTATGTACATACTTTTACTTCTTGCTAAGTATTCTCTCTCTCCCTCTGCCTGCTAACACAGAGTCTGAGATAGAAGAAGTCATATCCTAAGGACTGGCAGACAGCGAGTCAGCTGCTTGATGTCTTTCTCAAGTTGGTTCTATTTTCAGCATGCTTCAGTCTCTTCTTCAGGGGAAATGTCAGCCCTGCAATACCTTGCCCTCCCCACATTGCTGAGCAGGATATTCTGTGTCCAGGGTCTGGACACAGACTCACTCTCCCTCTCCTCTTTTTGAGTGTGCCATGCTTTGCTCTCAGCTGGAGCAGAGTCCAGCCCTGCAGTGACAGTAGCAGAACTGGGAGACAGAGGTGGGCAGCATCTATTTAATTTTTCTTTCAGTGTTAAGGCATCACTGCTGCTTTCAGTACACTCCCAAGGACTAGCAGCCCAATAGCTGCCTGGCCATGTGTCTCACTCTTGCCTGTTGCAAGGCTGGGTCCACATCCTGCACAGCACAACAGAAAAAAGCCCCAAAAGTGCTCTGATGAGTAGACTGGCTTTGTCATTTGCTGCTGGAAAAGCAAAGATTTTCAGTTCCACACGTGAGGGGAGAGAATCCCCAGCTGTCACCCTAGGAGAAGCATCAGACATCCCTCACTCTTCTTTCATTGTCTCAAGTAAGAGTTGTTACATACTCCCTCTGTCTGAATTCTATAAATCATAAATTTCATCCTTTTGCTCAAAGCAAAACACTTCCTTATTTTTACAGACATGGGGATGCTGTGATTTTTAGCTGTTAAAACCTTACATGGTACATGTAAAAACCATTATAATTTGCAACTAATTTTTCATTTTAGGGACATGCAGAATGTCTTTTATATCTTGTCTTTCAGGGAAACTTAATTTAATATCCTTATATATAATATACCTTCATATTTATCATTATAATATCTTTCTATCCATTGGTATGTATCTCAAGATTCCAGAAATCACCTCAAGTGCTCTATTATGTGAGCTGTACTTCAAGAGCTGATATATTGTCCATGAGGGAATGTAAGCTGCAATAGGTTTCTGCTTTTCTATTTTCAGTAACATCACCTTGGATTTACTTAAAATCAGTTGCAGGTTTTTGCCAGATGGCACAGAAAATCCTTAGCAACTAACCTTTTAATAAAGAGATCAGTTTTGAGAAATACTTTTTTTTCAGACAGGAAAAAAGCTATTAGTTTATAATGTGAAAACTAAATAATATTTCCTTTAGTATATATGAAACTGATTGTCTGACCTGTGGCCCTTACTAAATGGTAGGCCTTCAGTTTGCTTTTTGATGGGATACTTTAATGCATTTTTCCATTTGATTGGCAGGGTTTTGACAAGGTTTTTAGAAGAAAAAGTCTCTCTAGTTTCATACATAGTCAAAATCTAATAAAGCTCTTATATTCCAAAGGCCATGGTCTGTACTGCCATTAGGAGAAGTCTAAATATGACAGAGCCAACTCTGGAGACTAAATCTTAATGAATTTTTAAAGTGAAAATTATTAAAATAAGTAATTTGGTTTATAAATTTAGTTAAAATATCCAAGGAAAGTTTTCTTACTGATAACTATGTTCAGAAAATAACAATATTGGCTTTTGTAGCTTTTCTGTATTCAGTATTTGTTGTGACACTAGATTAAAAAGTTTGTAATCGAGAATTTTGGTCATTAATGGCATTTCCCACACACACACACAAATTCCAATCCTTGTCCAATGACCAATATTTTCTTTGTCTCTCTTGTGTTTCAGTTGCTGACAAGGCAGCCTACCTGATGGTTCTGTACTCAGCAGACCTGCTTTGACCCTGTGTTGTCCTTGAGTCAAAGTTGGGAATGAATTAGTGACCAAACCAGTGCATTGTCTTAGGGAATAAGGACAAACTCCTCCAACAAGGAGATGTGGCCGATAGCCCAGATGAAGTGCTTCTCTATCAGTGCAACACTGTGGGCAACAGGCAGAAGGAGCTGGTAGCCACTGCCCAGATGGGCACTATGGCCTGATTGCTAGCACAGAAACTCGTTGGGATGGACTGTGTGATTAACATGTGCTGTGACTGACAGCTATGAAATATCTTGAAGGGAGAGCCAAGGAAGGAGAGATGAGGGAGTTGTCCTGATGGATGCATCCCCAGATCCTGAGGGAACTGGCAGATGAAGTGGTTAAGCCACTATCCATCACACTTGACAAGTTGTGGTTGTCTGATGAAGTTCCACTGAGAGAAAAATCCCTGTTTTTAAAAAGGGGCAAAAGAAAGACTCAGGGAACTACAGGCTGGCCAGGTTCAGCTCTCTGCATGGCAAGATCATGGAGCAGATCCTTCTGGAAAATATGCTATGGTACATTGGCTGTGTGATCACACATGAAGCCACAGTGGTCAACGGCTTGAATATCAGGTGGAGACCAGTAACAAGTTGTGTCCCCTGGCAGGTTGTTTTGAAGCCAGCATTATATTTTAACACATTTATCAAGAGCATGGACAGTGGGGTTGAGGGCACTGTCAGCAAGTTTGCTGATAACACCAAGCCGTGTGCTGCAGTCAACACACTGGAGGGAAGATAGATTCTGGTTGGATACAAGAGTGACATTTTTTAAGAAGATGCCAGTGAGGCACAGGCCCCAGAATACAGGAATGCCCCGGGAATCACTGGAAGTGTGCAAGCTCAGGTTGAATGGGGCTTCGAGCAACCTGATCTAGTCAAGATTCCTACCCACAGCAGTGGTGTTGCACTAGATGATTCTTTTAAGGTTTCTTCCAACCCAAACCATTCCCTGATTTGTCCTCTAAGTTCTGTATGTCTGTGGAAGTCAGAGATTGTGCAGACACAGGACTTCTGATGCCCCTCTGCACTCACAGTTTTACACAGATTGTTTCTGAGCTCCTTCTGTTCAGGGCAGAGGGTATTTCCACCAGCTTCCCCCTGCCCTGCACAGGGAGCCCAGGGCTGAGCTCTGGTTTTGAACTCCAGAAAGTTGCATGATCATCCTTGGAACAAGGTTTTCATGCCCACATCAGTGCTTATGTTGGATATCTCCTTGGATCATATTTACTGACCTTGCCCCCTGCTCTTCATTGAGCTTTACCCACAGAGCTCTTTTAACAACCAAAATGCCCATGACCAGGAGAAGAGCGTGTTTCAGGGAGCTTCAGTGACAGTGATATTTGTGATGCGATGGAAATGCTGGACTGAGGATGTGTCAGAGTAACACCACAGTCATGCAATAAAAATCTGCCTTCAGTACATGAAGAAATCATTGGAAGCAGTATAACTCACTGGTCCTACATCCAAATTTTCCAAATGCCTCGACTAACTGAACTTCTGTCCTTATGTCTCTAGACAAATTATTTTTAGTCAATACATTCACAGCATTGGTAAGATACAAAACATTTCTAAATATATCTTATTAAATCAAATGACTATGCAATTCGTTCAGTTTGCCAGACAATGCCTTGCCAAAGAATGTTTGCCAAAAAATGTTTTGACCAAAGAAAGGGGAAGAATGCAGAGTACCTGCCAACCAGACTCTATAAAAGAGTCTTTGCAGTGCTCTGCCCTGCCTACTAGAAAAGTTTGAAGGTAAGTGCACTGGATCTAGCTACTAGGTATTCCCATTATTGCATATTATGCATATATATTTTTTCCTTTGAAACTGCTTTCCAACTAAGTTTCTCCATCTGCTTTTAAGCCTATAGGATTTATTCTATCTATACTTTTAAAAATTATTTTATACTAGAATAAAAGGTTCCTTTAACATATTTAATATTCTCAAATATGACACTACAATTCATAAAGGCAAAAGTAAAATCTGTACCATAAATATATAAATAAAAGAAATTATTACAAGGTTATTATATATTTTTTAAGGATGAAACAATATTTTTCTCTTCTGGGTTTAAATCATTAAACACAAGGAAGGCAACTTTTGGTAGTTTTACCAATTCTAGTAAGTGTTCAATTAGAAAAGCTGTCCTTGCAAGCAAGGTACAAGTATGATCTATTCATGCTACATTTCATTTCTTCCACAGGGTTCTTTGCTGATGTGCCTTCAGTAAACTGCAGCCATGGCCTCTGCAGATGCTGAGTTAGCTTGTTTTGGGGAGGCGGCTCCTTACCTCCGAAAATCGGAGAAGGAGAGAATTGAGGCCCAGAACAAACCTTTCGATGCCAAGTCATCTGTCTTCGTGGTTCATCCTAAAGAATCCTTTGTGAAAGGCAAAATTGAGAGCAGGGAATCGGGCAAAGTCACTGTCAAGACTGAAGGGGGAGAGGTGAGTGAAAAACAAGGCTGAAGAACAACATTTGATCCCCACTTTGAGCTTTTAGGTGACACATGAGGATCTTTCTGTTTTCTTGGCAGACCCTAACTGTGAAAGAAGATCAAATCTTCTCCATGAACCCTCCCAAGTATGACAAAATCGAGGACATGGCCATGATGACCCACCT
>JAWWEY010000454.1:0-10380 GCA_035582745.1 Loriotus luctuosus
TGTGGGGAGAAGAAAGGGCGTCCCGCCACAGCGCCTTGTGGTCCCCGCCATCTTGTGCTCCACAGGAACCATCTTGGGCAGGGACTTTGAAGCGAATTTTAGCATTTAACTTTGGGGATTTAAGAACTCGGAATCTAGGGGGCGGGGAATGAGGGGGTAAGGGAGAGGCTGGAGGCGACAGGGCCCTTTGTCGCTCGCAGCGAGGGGACTGGTGACCCTGAGGAGGGCCAGGGCAATGTTGGGGCTCCTGCCCGTTGTGGTCGGGGGCTGCCCACCTCAGGATCCCAGGTGAATGAGGGACAGCAGGTGAGGGTTGAGGAGTAGGAACACGGGGACAGGACGAACTGGGGACAGGGTTAGGGTTTTCCGAACTTGGAACGGGGTTTGAAGTTAAAACAACTGTGAGCAGCACCCGGAGCTGCACCTTGGGCTGCTCTATTACTTTGGGGGTGTTCTCGCTGTCCCCTCCAATATCTTTGTCTTAACACAGATATGATCTGTGCCACCCAATCAAGGTGTCGTGCCAATTTTAACCGTTTGGTAATATCAATGTCCTCGGACCTGGCCGAATCGGACAATTTACAAGAGACCCTCTCCCAAAATCGGAGGTCTCGACAACGGTCCGAGGAAAACTCCGGGAACTGCCAGGAGACCCATTTAATTAAACTTTGAATTTGCCTCTTCTTAGGCGAACGTTCCCCCCCAACTAAAATCCCAGTAACGATAAAAACTGCCTCCTTCTGCACTGCTGACAGCCAGGCACCCATGGCTGAGATCTAACAAACGCAGTGCGTGTCACCCGACACCCGCAAATAAAAGAGGACCGGAGAAACAACTAAAAGGGGACGCACAAACCGGACCCCCGCCGCCCCGGACAGCGACAGGCACCTCGAACGTCCCAAGCCGGACGACGTCGAGGGGGTGAATAAAATCACACGGGAATAAAAAGGGAATGAGCTCACCAAGCTAGTTGTGAGGGAAAGGGGTCCAGGTGCCGGGGTCTTCGCCACGGGACTGTCCTCCGGGTACAGAGGGGTTCTCAGTCCGCGTCCTCCAGAGCGCCACCCCTAGCGCCCAGGAGTCTGCTCTCGGAGGCACCGCCACACCCAGTGAAGAAGGATTTCTTCGGTCCATGGGTCCGACGTAGTCCAGGAAAGGTCGGCCCCACGTTAGGCGCCAGCAGCTGCGGTCGCACACAACGTCCAAGCCCCGGCTAGCTCCACAAAAAGCGCACTGCAACCTGTTTCAGGCCGGCTGTGTGGCCACGCAGCCCTCGCTCCAAGTGGGGAGCGACTGGGGCAAACGGCCGGCTAGGGGAGAACTCACCCATAGCAGGGTGGGTGAAGGCTTCTCCCCCGGAGGCGGGCAGATGGCAGCGACGTAGCGGATGTGGCGAAGAACAACGAAGGAGGCGGCAGTTCTCTGCAGCGGGGTTTTATTAGGGAGGAAAGGAGGGTACAGAGTACTGGGAGACTGCAAAGAACTGCCAAAAGCAAAGGGGGGAGCAAACGAGGGAAGGGACACAGAACCGACAGGCGAAGGGCAGAACTGCCTCTCCAGCCCCCAAGCAGCTATAGACCTGAGTATTTAACAACTCCCCTAGGGGAGGGACATGCCACGGCTCAGCGAATAAGAATACAGAACTGAATGATAAACATATACAGAGAACAAATCAGGGACTGGCTGGGGAGGGGCACCACCTCCTGCTCCAATCACCCTCTGCCCAGGATAGAAGTTTCTAGGACAGGGGAGAGGGCAGAGAGTGACGGGCAGGCAGGTTGGCTTGACAACAGAGGAGGGGAAATCAAGATAATGAGAAAAACAGGGAGGTGCTAACATAACTGACAGTAAAATTGCAACAGAAAGGCGGGAGTTCTTACTCTAAGGAGGGGGTAACAGGGAGGGGCCCCGAGACAGAACCATTGCAACCCAATACAGGGGAAAACTGGAGCAAACCAACCGGGTTTACAGAATTAAGACTTATTTAACAACTGAGGTTTTTAAACTGAAAACTGCTTCAAACCAACATCTTTAAAACAAACACACCCCAACATCTCCCCCTTTCTTAAACAACAAAAAGAAGAGTGGAGGGGTGGTAAACTCAAAGTCTTTGTCACAGTTCACATTCTTCATAGATGTCATCTTGGTATGCGCGGTCAAGGCCCTCTGACGCGGAGGTTTGGCAGGCCATCTCCACATACATCGAAGTTTCTGCTGGTGGTGGGGTGGAGATGTGGGCCATGTTCACCTGCGGGGTGATCGTCGCCCGGTGAACCAACTTCTTTGCGCAGGACCAGACGACTGAAGCAACTAATATTATAACAGTCAAAACAATAACAGCATAAATCATGTCCTTGATTAAGGAAGTGGCCCAGCTTGGGAGGTCCGCCCTGTCAAACAAGTGTTCAAACCAATCAGATGCCCCGGTCTTAACAGTATGGATTTCCTGCTGCATCTGTTGGACCTTTGCCTGCACGTCCTCAGCCTTTGATCTTAAATCAAAACAACAGAGCCCTTCAAATTCATGGCAGTCATGATGATGCTTCAAAAGTAAGAAATCGATGGCTGCTCTGTTCTGAAGGGTCGCTTGCCTAGTTATCCTCTCTTCTTCGAGGAGGCTGCTGATGGCGGCTGATGTCAAATTGGCTTGCTTAATCGCCCAACACTCTAGATTGCCTAATTCACCCAATTTCCGGCAGCAACCCAGGGCAGCAGCACAGAGACTGTAATCCTTTTGGATTGTGGTCAATGAATAATTTCTGAATCACAGTCAGGGCCGAATTCTCGCAGGCTTCTTTTGTGCCGAACTACAGTGTTTGTATTATTTTGAGCGCGCCAATCTATAATTTGGGTGGTGTTGGGAGAAAGCAGCATCAGCTGCCCAAATGTGCAAGGTCCTCCTATAAGCCAAGAGGGGATGCCTGCCCACGGCTCGGTCGCCACAAATAAAAAAGGCATCTTTGGGAAGGAAGCGAGGGTAATTATTCATCAGTGTGGCCGACAGGATGTTGACCACCATCTGACACCACTGATTTGCTGTAAATTCTTTCTTTTGTTGTCTCATAATTATTAATTCTGGGGAAGGGGAAAGAGTATATGAAGGGGTAAACTGAAAACAAACGTCTGCTTTGGACGAACAGAGTAACTCAAATTTGAGAGGTTGATTTTTTGAGGGAGAGATGGACAGGCGGCTGGCTCCCCGCCCCCAGATGGTACGGGTGCTGGGAATCATGCCGGCAACAACTTTCTTCCCTGCCCATCCCTTAAACTCTAAATTTGCAGGGTAGGGGAATTTTTCAAGTGGGAGAGGGATCCCAACTAGGCAAGTCCCCAATGGGCTCTCAGAGTTGCCGGTGTCCAGGCATATGTCATCTTGGCCGAGGGAGCGCGCGAGCATTTTCCAGATGTTATGCTGGGGCTGCGGGACCACCCAAAGGGAAGCCGGGCCTATCAAGGATCCAAATGTCAGCACACCAAGAAGGGCGAAAACAGAATGAGCTGTGAGGTGGAACATGGTGTGGGCATTCGTTTCTGAAAATCAAACAAAGACAACGTAAGCAAAATAAGTGAGGTTCTGTCTCATTAGGTTTCTGGGGACCGGCCTGGGAAGAAGAGATCTGAAAAAGAGCTGAGGGAGGGTGAGTTGGATCTCTGCCTCCGCCGCCAACTCGCGACTTTCACCTGCGGGGTGGAAGGGGTGGTGTTTCCCGCACGGGGCACAAACGGCCGGACCCAACGAGAAGGGACCCGCTTGGGACCTGAGGGGGTGGACACGCACGCGTATCCCCTCCCCCAGGTCACCAATTCAAATGGCCCCTCCTGTCGCCAGGTCTCTGGGTCCCTCACCAAGACCGGGGGTCTCTCTTTTAACTGCAGACTGCCATGCCCCCTGAAATGCCGCACAATGGGCAGATTTAAATTATCGAAAGAACAATAAAGGAAATTGATAGCATACAGTGCCCGAGATAACTGAGCCTGAGGGGACTCCACCTTCATGCCGGCGTCTGATGGGCAAGAACTTTCTTTAGGCTCTGGTGGGTCCTCTCGATCACGGCTTGTCCTGTGGGGGAATAGGGGATGCCGGTCTTATGCTCTATTCCCCATTGTTGCAGGAAGCTCCTGAGTTCCTTGGACACATCCGCGGGCCCGTTGTCAGTTTTTAGGACCTTGGGGATGCCCAACACGGAGAAAGCCTGGATGAGATGTTTTTGGACATCCAGGGCTCTCTCCCGTGTGTGGGCAGAAGCGAAGACAGCGCTGGAAAAGGTGTTCACGGAGATGTGAACGTACTTGAGGCGGCCAGATTGTGGGATCTTGGTGACATCCATCTGCCACACTTCACAGCTTGACAGGCCCCTAGGGTTTGCACCAGCGGGCAGCAATGGAAGCTGATCCCGCTGGCACTGGGGACATGTGGCCACAATGGCCTTGGCCTGGTCATGCGTCAGACAGAATTGGCGGACCAGGCCAGGCGCATTTTGATGGAAGAGCTGGTGGCTAATCTTGGCTTGTTGAAACACATCCGGGAGCGAGGCCCATTTGACAGTGGCTGCGAGGGCCCACTCGGGTTCAATCTCAGCAGGGGCCACCAGGGCATCAGCCCTGCGGTTGCCCTCGGTGATGAACCCAGGCAGGTTCGTGTGGGACCTTGTATGCATCACATAGTACATTTGCTCTCTGCGGGAGATGAGCTGAATGAGTTTTGAGAGCAAATTGTACAGGGCCAAATTCAGAACTTCTTGCAGAACAGCATTTTCGGCCCTAGCCACTACACCGGCAACATAAGCCGAGTCTGTTACTAAATTGAATGGTTGATCACGAAATTTTTCAAATGCCCTGATGACGGCATCTAACTCAGCGACTTGAGGGGAACCCTCAACCACCTGAACATCCATCTCCCAGCGCTGAGTTTGGGGGTCTTTCCAAGTCATAACTGACTTGTGGGACCCCCCAGATGCATCTGTAAACACGGTCAGAGCGTCGAGGGGGACTCAACTTAGAATCATTTTAGTAGAGAATTTAAATTGAAAATCCTGATTAAACAAAGGATGGGCTGGACACCCAACATCGAATTGACCGGTGTAGTTTGCCAAGGCAAATTGAAGAACCTCACTTTCTGCAAAAATCTCATTCAGAATTTTTATTTGAAGTTTACCAGATTTTAATTCAATTGGAATGTGAATGCATACAAAGTCCACACCTGCCAGCTCCCTGACCCGCGATCTAGCCTTGCAGATCAGTTCTGCCACCAGCTCGTGTGGCCTTGGCATTCTTTTGGACCGGTGGTGGCTGAGGAACACCCACTCTATCATCAAGAGGGGGTCACTCAAACCTCGGTCCACACCCTTTTTTCCCTTTGATGTCTTGCGGGACCTGTCCCATTGGAAGATGAGGCCGTGAAGATGTGGCAGCCTCCCCAGTATGATAAATTTGAAAGGCAAGCCCGGATCGTATCTGTGGGCTTGCCTTGCCTCAATGTACTTATTGATCCTTTCCAACGCGGCCTTGGCCTCTGGGGTGAGGTTCCTCGGAGAACAAAGCTCCTCCCCCCCCTTCAACAAATTGAAGAGTGGGCCTAGGTCCTCGGTGGTAATTCCTAGCCAGGACCTCACCCAGTTCAAAGCCCCACACAGTTCGTGAGCATCGACCAAGGTCGTTATCGCAGGGCGGATGTCCAATTTTTGCGGCACAATGGTCCGCTTTGTGATCTCCAGGCCCAGGTATTTCCAGGGTGGCATCCGTTGAATCTTCTCTCTCTGGAGCTCAAACCCTGCAGCAATTAAGCAATCGGTTACGCAGGAGAGCACGTGGATCAACAGGTCGTCATCGTGGGTACAGATCAGCACGTCATCCATGTAATGATGGATGATGACATTCTCATATTGCGATCTAATTGGTGCCAGAAGGGCAGCGACGTACCATTGGCAAATGATGGGACTGCACTTCATTCCTTGCGGAAGAACTCGCCAGTGGTAACACTGACCGGGAGCTTCAC
This sequence comes from Loriotus luctuosus, assembly GCA_035582745.1. Taxonomy (NCBI): domain Eukaryota; kingdom Metazoa; phylum Chordata; class Aves; order Passeriformes; family Thraupidae; genus Loriotus; species Loriotus luctuosus. Next base: position 5,996 of record JAWWEY010000454.1, read on the forward strand.
GGTTTAAGGTGGGCACCGTAAATGCAAAACGCGGGGCGTCATCCGGATGTAGGGGAATTTGGAAGAAACAATCCTTAAGATCTATAATTGCCAAGTTCCAATTTCGGGGGAGCATCAAGGGGGATGGCATCCCTGGTTGAAGGACACTTCAATAATTTCATTTATTTTCCGAAGGTCGTGGAGGAGCCGCCATTTTCCAGATGACTTTCGGATGACAAACACTGGGGAGTTCCATGCGGACATGGTCTCCACCAGGTTGCCCTTTTTGACTTGCTCCTCCACGAGTTCGGTGAGCGCTTTCAATTTCTGCTTATTGAGCGGCCATTGACTCACCCAGATAGGTTTATCTGATTTCCAATTGAGTTTCCAGGTGGCGCGCTCTTCAATGACCGCTGCCCGAAAAACCTGAAGGGGAGCCGGCAAGTCAATTTTGGCTCCCCACTGGGCAAGGGTGTCTCTTCCCCAGAGAGGCTCAGTATAATCTAATACAAACGGGCGCACATGTGCCAATTGCCCGTCTGGCCCCGTAATTTGTACAATGCTCTTACTTTGTTTGGCCAATTGTGTTCCCCCTACACCTTGAATGCGCCCGCCAACGCTTTGAAGCTCCCAGTGTGACGGCCATTCCCGAGAGGGAATGATCGTCACATCTGCCCCCGTGTCTAACATCCCCCGGATGGTACGTGTGTCCCCCCCTCTGGTCAGTTGGCATTCTAGGCGGGGCTTTGAAGAGCCCACCTTGTGCGCCCAGGCCACGGTAGGTGTGTTGTTACCTTTATTCTGCTCCTCTCGCCGGAGACGCCGACGAGGGAGCCCGGCCCGCTGACTAGGGCAGTCCGGGTTCCAGTCCCCGGACTGGATGAGATCAATCTCGGGGACCGGGATGGCCTGGGCAATGATCTTACCGCAGGGGAGGAACAAAGGGGGGCGCAGACACGATACAGCGAGGCAGAACTTGTGCTGGTCTGAAGACACCAAGGCTGGGTATACTTGCAAGTCGGTTGGTGTAAACTTGGTGTCTCCCACGACGACGAACTGGTGGTCAAAGCGACTCCAGTTACCTGGGGCGTCGGGGCACACTGTCAAAAAGTTGATATCCGTGTTCCGCAGGCGAAGCGCTTTGGTGGTGACAAGCCTATAAGGAGAAATAGAAGAAAATGTTGTCAAAACCGGTCTGGTCGGGAGATCCAGATCCGCACAAGAAAGGCTGACCCGGGCCCCCGATGTCACATCCTGTGAAAGATCAGTGTCAGAGTTGGCGAATGGCAATGCGTCCCACCCGATGGCATGAGGTGGGGTTTGCGGTGGGCTCTCTCCTCCCTCATTCCCCTTGCGGCATGATCTTAACTGCCCGCTAACATTTTTGTCCTCGCGCAGGGGGCGACTGCGCTCACTCCTTAGTTTTTTTGAGGGGCCCCACCCCCTCCCCCCTGGCGCTTAGACTGCTCCCTTTGTCGATATTTAAAGAACTCCTCTCTCAACGGGCAGTCGGGCATCCAATGCCCTTCCTCCCGGCACAAGTGGCAGGGTGCAGGCCGTTGGTCTGGGCGGCGGGCGGCGGCAGCAGCGGGGTCGGTGTCTTCAAGCGGGTCGGTGGAGGCCTCTGCAGCCCGGCGCGCTGATGGTTTCGGGTCCCCCGACCTTTGAATGGTGGGTACCTTCCGGGCGCAGACCTCCAACATCTGCCTCAAGGTCGGCCGAGGGTACATTGGCAGGCTGAGGATTGCTGCCTTGCAGGCAGCGTTGGCGTTTCCCTCAGCTACTGCGATGACCATTTCTTTCCTGGTCTCTTCGCCGACCTCGAGGTGCTGCGCCTCTGCTCGGAGCCGCATGACGAAGGCGTCATACGGCTCTTCTGGTCCCTGTAGGATAGAGTACAACGGGGCCGCCGGAACGCCCGCGATTACTTTAAAGAACTCCCTCATCGCCACTTGTGCGGTTTGTTCGAGGGCTACAGATGGAATGTGCTCCGCTGCCCGAAGCCCCTTTGCCCATTCTCCAAGGCCACACAGATGATCTACCGTTAGCGGATCTCCGTGCCCATCCACCCCATCATCTGGGCTCTCCCGGAGTCTAGGGAGCAACGCCTCCACACCTCTCTCCCAGGCTCCCTCCCACCTCTCGAACTGAGACTCGTCCAGCAGACTCTGAAAGATCTGGCGCAAGTCTGCTGGAACGAGCTCGCTCTCGAGGATGGAGGCCCGCAGCAGCCCCTTGAAATACCCACTAAGTGGGCCAAACTCCCTTTGGGCCTTGCACAGTTCTTTTATGGTGGCCCGAGGGACCGGAGACCACCGGACCTCCCAGTTCCCCCCTTGCCGGCGCTGGTAATGAACCGGCGTGGCCGTAATGATGACTGAGGCTCCCGACTCTCCACCCTCTCCCCCTCCCTCCCCCCCTACACCCGACGGACCCGGCGCGAGCGCAGGGGGAATGGAAGGGGGAGCGTGGGAACCGGAAGAGGGGGCGTGGGAACCGGAAGGCGGGTGGGCAGGACCAGAGGGAGCGTGGGAATCGGGGGCGGGGCCCGATGGCGTGGGAACTTCCGGTGGATGGGAAGTCTCCGCCCCGGGGGAGGCAACGTTTAGTGCGGTGGGTGGAGCTTTGGGAGGAGTCTTGGGAGAGGGCGGGATCAGAGGAGGAGCTGCTGACGGAGGCGTGGACATGGGAGGAGCTGCTGGTGGGGGTGGAGCCATGGGTGGAGCGCAATCCGAGAGGAAGGGGTTGGGCGGAGGGAAGGGATTTGGGGGCGGAGGAAGGAAGGGGTTCTGGGAAGGAGAAAAGGGAGGGAGGGGAAGAGAACTCTCCCACCCCCCAGCCTCGTGGTCCCCGCCATCTTGAGCTCCATGGGAGCCATCTTGTGGGGGGACTTTGAAGCGAACCTGAACTGATAACTTGGGAGACTTAACGATTTGGGACGCGGGGGATGAAGGACAAGAGGGGACGGGACGATCGGGAAGCGACGGGCGCCTTTGTCGCTCCCCGCGGGGGGACTGGTGATCCCGAGACGGACCAGGGCGATGGTTTTGCTCCTGCCCATTGTGGCCGGGGGCTGTCCGCCCCAGGACCCCAGGACTCTTAGGAATAGGGGGTAAGGGACGAAAAGCAGGATCACGAATAGGGACAGAACTGGGGGCAACAACCGAACGATCTAAACTGGAACTTGAACGAGAACTTACAACATTAGAACCACCTGGGCGTTCTCTCAGCTCTCTAGCCTGTCTCCTTTTTAACGCAGATATAATCTGCGCCACCCAATGCAGGTGTCTAGCCAATTTTAGCCTTTTGACAATATCAATTTCCTCCGACCGGGTCAGATTGGATAATTTGTGAGAGACTCTCTCCCAAAATCGGAGGTCTCGGCATTGGTCGGGGGAAAAATCTTTGAGCTGAGAGGAGACCCAGCGTACCAAACTTCTGACCTCCCTTTGCTTAACACGGAGGTCAGCTGAAACCAGAACACCAAGACAAACATGAACAGCTTCCCGCTGCGCAACAGACAACCGAGCACCCATGGTTGTGAGATGTTAAAGGGGCGCAAACCTCCCGGATCTCGCAACGAAAAAACAAGGGACAAGGGAGAACGAACAAATGAGGGGAGTGAAAATGAAGAGAGGGGATTCTCCCACCCGGCTCCCCGCACCGAAGGTGCGACGAAACGCGTAAAAGGCGGGGGGGGTAAGGCAAAACTCACCAAACCGGGTGGCAGGGGTGAGGGTCCGAGGTCCGGGGTCCACCACCTGGACTGTCTCCGGGTGCCAGGAGAGGTCTTCAGTCCAAAATCTCCCGGAGCGCCACCCCAAGTGCCCTGGGGGTCTGCTCACGGGAGTGCTGCCGCGCCCAATGGAGACGGCAAAATCTCCGTGACGGGGGTCCGACGTAGTCCACAAGGAAAGTACGGAGGGGGCCCCACGTTGGGCGCCAGCAGCTGCGGCCGCGCGTGGCTGGAAGCCCGGCGAACGCGCCACAACGCGTGCCAACAGCCTGGTTTGGGATTGGAGATTCCAAGTCCGGTTGGAGCCCTCCCCACGGCAGTGGTGAGGATGGCAGCTCCTGGAGGCTGGGCGGACAGCGGCAGGTCGCGAGTCGGTGGCAGACGAAGGAAGACGGGAGGCAGCCAGAAGGTGCAGCAGGAACAGGTTTATTGGGAGAGGACGGGTACAGGGAGGGAGGAGGGCTGCAGCCAACTGGCCCCGAAACTCCCCCAGGGGATGGTTGATAAAACCTCCCCAGTGGGAGTGGCCAGTCACTAAGAACAAATCACAATACTTAACACAATGATTGACACATGAAATCAACAAATGAGGAGCTAACAGAGGAGGGGCTGACCCATCTGCACCAATCATCCTCTATTCCAAGCAGAAATTGCTGGAAACCGGGAGTGG
>JAWWEY010000455.1:0-10376 GCA_035582745.1 Loriotus luctuosus
TGGGAGCCATTCCCTGGCTCCTGTCCCTCCATCCCTTGTCCCCAGTCCCTCTGCAGCTCTCCTGGAGCCCCTTCAGGTCCTGGAAAGGTTTCCTGGATCCTCCCCCCCTCCAGGTGAGCACCCCCAGCTCTCCCAGCCTGGCTCCAGAGGGGTTCCAGCCCTGCAGCAGCTCTGTGGCCTTTTCTAGATTTCCTCCAGCAGCTCCACATCCTTCTCACACTGGAATTCCCAGGCCTGGACAGGATATTCATTTATAATTTGGTTTATTCTTTATAGTTTTTCTCCCCTATGAGCTCTTTGCCACCACCACTGAAATGTTCAACTGAGATCTGTGCCCAGATTTAAATAAGACACAGAATCAGGTGACAAAAAACTCAGCTCAATTTCTCATGGTTGTTTTTCTGATGCTGCTCCTGTAGTGCAGTAAATCCCTGACCTGGATTTATAAAAAAATAGATCATATATTACATTAATTGTATTTATTATATGATATATGCAATACAATAAATCCAATCAAACAGCATAGGATATCACAGGCATTTTAACAAAGGTTAATTGTGGTATTAACTGTTCTCCCTGTACAGACTTTTAATGTGAGAAATGTTTCACACATTTAAAGCCCCCTTTAATCACCAGACCTCAAGGCCACACTTCTCATTCCCAGCCGAGCAGCTTCCACTAGGAAAAAACACAGATTTTTTTCCTGAGAAAAGCTCAGTCTTTATATGAACAATGAAATACTATTCATTGAACAGACACCATTTAAAAAAATTGAATTTCTGGGAGGTTCTATAATATCTTTAAAAGTAGGAATCATCCACCAAAAATTTTCAAGAGAAGCCTTCGGGTTATTGCTCACGGTAGGAAAAGGAAAGGAAGCAAAATTCTCTGGACTCCCAGAATAACCCTCCCTCTCTCTTTTGCTGTCTCTGATTTTTGAGGGAGAAAGCAAACTGCTCTGCAGTAGATTTGCATGAATCACAGCACCAAATGCACAGGGAGCTGTGATTAGGGGTGAATTCCTGCAGGAGGGAACAGGGAATCACCTGCACTGAGCCTGTGCCACGAGAAACCCAGAGGGAAAACAAGGAGGTGCTTCCCTGAGCCTTGCTCTCTGTGCCAGAAGGGACTGCAGAAAACTTAGTAATAAGCTGAAATTATTATCAATATCTCAATAATTAACTGAAATTATTCTCAATATTTCACGTGATTTCGAATTCACAGCATCTTCCTCACCCTTCTTGTGGATTTTGATGCTCTTGAGTAGGATGGCAAAATGTCTCTTGCAAGTGGGATGAAAATATCCAGGAGAAGGGTTTGTTTAACAAGAGCCCGAAGCAGGGAACAGTTCATTCCCAGCCTGTTTCTCAAGACAGCAAACACATAGAATCATTACTGATCCCCCTCCTTTTTTTGTCTTTTTGAGAGCTCTTGCACAATCTGCTGTTCCCCAGCAAGAATTCACCACTCTCGAGCCTTGTTTTTCTATTCACCCCAAAAGCTGCAAGTTTCCCTTCAAACTCTGCACGTCATCCTCATCAAATCCTACACAGAAATGGGCATTAAGTGTTTTGTTTACTCATAAATCGGCCGAGCCACAACAAAGAACAGAATGTAAAGAATGAACTCCCTTTGCAAAAGTCATTCAGAGACAAACAAAAGCCTTTACCTTCCCCAAAACAGATTTTTCCAAGTGGGCCTCCTCTCTTTCTGAATTGCTCAGCATTACAGGGAGCTTTCAGATAACTCAGAAACATTTGAGAGCCAAGCTAAAAACAGAAGGAATGAGAAAGTTCTCCCACATCTGATTTTTTTTTTCATTAAAAAGGCATTAAGAAAATAGGGGCTTTTCACCAGCGCACTGTGAACAAGCAGCCTCTTTGCCCATGACGTGCAGGGACCTGCTGGATGCAGGCTCCTTCCAACTTCCCCTGGGCTGTGGCAGCTGGATGGATCTGTTTCCACCTGCTCTCCCCGTTTGTCATTCCTGAGGTATGCTGCAGAAAGCCAGGTTAGCTCCAAACTGTCAGCCTGGCTGCAGCCAGAACTCTTTATTTTTATTATCTGATCACATCCCTCCGAGTGCTCCTTTCACTCCCATCCCCACACCTCTGCACCCATGGAGAGCAGCTGGAGTTTGGGTTTTTTTTTTTTTCAAATGAAAATGCCCATTTTTAAAATCCTCAAAGGAAAACCACATGTGGCCAGTCCTATGGATCTGCTCCTTCCCCACTGCTTGCTCCAGGAGTTATAAACTCCTGTGGTCCCTGGAGAAGGGATTGTCCAAATGTGGCTGCAGAGACCAAAATGCTTCTGAAAGAGATTAAAATCTCATTAAAAATGTTAAAAACCTCTGTCCCCAAACCCTTTGGAAGACTGGCTGCCTCCATCTCCTGTGGTGGTGCTGGAAATAAAGCTGCCAGAGAGATCTTCTCCCATTCCTGCCGAATTTCAGGGGGCTAGGAGAGAGTGGGTGTGGGGAGGGAAGGTATCTCGAGTACAAGAAAGGATGATTATCAAGTCTAAAGAGAGCACGTCATAAAATGAAGAAATATAAGGCTATTTTTAAAGCAATTATTTTGTTTTCAAGCTGGAAACGTGCTGCAGTATTCCCCCTCTGCTTGGCATTCCAGAGGAGGTGTTGCATTTAGCTACAGCAAAATCAATTCCCTGGAAGAGAAGAAAACTGAAACACTGGCAGCAACATAGGAAAACAGAAGAGGAGAGTTTTGTTTTCTGTGTTTTTATAGGGAATTATGTTTTCCAAACTTGATCAGCTCCCAGGCCCAGCTCTGCAGTGACAAGCACAGCAATTCCCTGCGAGGGTTTGTGCAGAAAGCACCCCTAGTACCTCAGGAAAGTGTGAGTTCAGAGCAATCCCTTCACCCCTCAACCTGCATAATTTATCCAGGCATATTCTGGAAGTTGAGAAACCTCTCCAATAAGTTAGAAAGATTTAGGAACTTTTGGGGAGAAAGAAAAAAAATAAATAAAAAATGTGACCTGTTACGTAAACCTGTATTTTAAGAAATGAACTAGAGACAGGAGGAAGGATCACAGGGGTTGGACACATACCCAGCTGTCCCAATTTGGCGGAGCTGTTTTAGCTGTCAGCGTGTGAATTCTTAATGTGTGATGATTATAAAGTAAGGAGAGGGAGCTCTGCTCCCTCATTGGAATTATTTTGCCTTTTTCTCCAAGGAACAGACCCAGAATTGCTGCCCCAGCTCAGACCCACACCTCAAAACCCTTCCCGAACATTAATCCTCGAATATTGATTTATTAAGATCCAAAGTGATAAAATCCTGCTTATCCCAGGCTCAAATTTTCCTGACACCTCCACTAATTACACACCATAATGAAATCCCAGAAGCACTGAAATAATTGTTCCAGCAGGAACTCAGCCAGCAGAACACCTATGGAAGCTTCTTTCCCTTCACTCATCACTGTGGGAAGCAATCTCAGAGTCCTCTCCAAAAACCCCCTCAAACAGATGTCTTGCAGCACAGCAAGACATGATCAAATTCAGACTTGGAGAGAGCGTGTTCCAAAATCCCTCAGAGAGAGAGTTTTGCCAGGCACACCTTATCACCCACAGGAAAGGGAGGGGGTGAAGGGAGGGCACCTTTGCTGGCACAGGGGGCACACACAGGGAAAAGGAGCTCTGTGACCTGTCCACATCCAGGTATGACCAAAACACTCCTTAACCCTCAGCAATACCCTTATCTCTGCCTGGAGACAGAATCTCGGGATCATGGAATTGTTCAGGTTGGAAAGATCATGGAATTGTTCAGGCTGGAAAAGACCTCCAAGATCATCCAGTCCAACTGTTCCCAGCACTGCCAAGGCCGCTCTGCCCCATGTCCCCAAGTGCCACATCCACAGGGCTGTGAAATCCCTCCAGGAATGGGGAATCCACCTCTGCCCTGGGCTGAACAACTCTTTTTGTCAAAAAATTCTCCTCATGTCCACCCTGAGCTGCCCTGGGCCAGCCTGAGGCTGTTCCCTCTGCTCCTGTCCCTGTTCCCTGGGAGCAGAGCCCGACCCCCCGGCTGTGCCCTCCTGGCAGGGAATTCCAGAGAGGGAAAAGATCCCTGGGGATCCTCCTTTGCTCCGGACTAACAGGCTGGAATTCAGGTTGGAATTCTGCACCCCCTCATTTGGATACCTCAAATAAATGGATGACATGGCCATGTGACAAAAGAAAAATAAATTGGTGCATTTAAGTGTAAATGTGCCAGGTGGGCTCAGGTGTTACAGGAGGTGTCAGACACACCTGGGAGCAGAGACCCACAGCTCTGGCGTTGCTCCAGGGCTGGATCCATCACACCAGTCCTCCTCACCTGTTTGTTTTACACCACTGGGCTTTGCTGCTGCACTCTACAGAACGGGAGCGCTGGTTTCCAGAAGGAACTTTGAGTGTAAACATTTAATCCTGGGAACAAGTGCCGTGGGAGGAAACTGTGCTGGAAGGAAACACGGACTTGTGCATCTGTCTCAGAGCCCTGCTGTGATCCCTGTTCCCATGCAGCCCGGGGACTTTGGAACAGAGCTCTTGTAGGCTCCACCAGCGTGCAGAATAGTCGCTTGGAAAACAGCGAGTTTATGCTTGGAAAACTCGAGTTTGTGCGTGTATCTGACGAGAATTGACGAAAAATCAGAAACTTGAGTAGATCAAAGAGAAGCCCATCCCTAGGGCCTCCCTGAAAGGCTGAGGTCCCCTCCCGAGGTACCAGGAATGAGTTAATCCCAGCAAGGAATGCGGAGGGGCTGCCAGATAACAGAGTGACATTGTTTTTCCCTGATGTCAGCACAGAAACCCAAACACAAAGAGGTGAATGTAGTCCTTGGAGGCAGCTGAATGTGGAGCTTGTGCCGGCATCCAGCCGCATTGAAACAAGATGACAAAGTGTTTCCTGGAAGCAGGGGCTGGCTCCGGCCGGCTGGGCCGGCCACCGAGCTGGGGACGGTCAGGGATGTGCCCTGGTGGTGGGGAGGGGATGTGCCCTGGTGGGGAGGGTCAGGGATGTGCCGTGGTGAGAAGTGGGATGGGTCAGGGATGTGCCCTGGTGAGAAGTGGGATGGGTCAGGGATGTGCCCTCAAGGACGTGCTGTGGTGGCAAGGATCGGGGATGTGAGTTTGCCCAGAGCAGGACAGGGCCTCATCCTGCTCCCTGCTGTTTATGAACACACAGCTCTGCTAGGGTTGGGGCTTCACCCTGTAATTCACATCCATCCATGGGCATTTTATTTTCCTTCTCAGTCACTTTAAGGCAGATTATTTTCTCCCATAGCATCCTAGTACTGTGTCTTGCCTATATAATTCACCTTTTCTGTGTTTGGTAGGTGATGAGGTCTAGAGGATATTTAGACGAGGCTGGAAGAGAAGCCTTGTTTCACTTCAATATAGGCAGCACTTGTATTGCTGCCACAGGGACAGGAATTGAACAGGAATGAAAGAAACAGGAATTGAACACTTGCTGATAGGCTCTGGATGTGGAGCTGCTCTTCTCAGCAGGCAGAATGTGCTCTGCCTCCATCCACCTCCCAGAGGGGAAGTTCCACAACTGGGTGACTGTCCATCACAGCTGACAAATCCATAACACCATAGTAATACCTGTATTATTCATTTTTGGCTACTCTGAACTCTACAGGAAAATAAACAAAAGGAGAAAAAACTGAAGAGAAATATTTAAATAGTTTTGTGTTTTTATTGCAAGGCTGGTATTAGCACCCTTGGCTCAGCCTGGTGAGGAGCCACGGCCACTCTGCCCCTTAGGTTACACACAAACCAGAGTTTGGGTGTTGATTGGGAAAACCAGATCCAGCAACTCCCAGAAAGCAGCTTCTTAAAATCTGGCTGGAAGAAAGTCAAGCCATAAGTGTTGTTTTCTGACAGGATGGAAACACCTGAGTGGCCAAGGGTGTGGATGTCAAAATGGGAATGGCTGGGGGGGAAAGGCCCTGAGGGATTGGTATTGCTGCTTGTGGGAGAATAAATTAAATTAATTTATTTAATAAATTAAATAAGGTAGTATCCAGTATTCCTCCCTGTGAGGGTGGGTAGGCCCTGGCACAGAGCAGCTGTGGCTGCCCTGGATCCCTGCAGTGTCCCAGTCCAGGTTGGACACTGGGGCTGGGAGCACCTGGGGCAGGGGGAGGTGTCCCTCCATGGCAGGGTGGATGGGATGGCATTTAGGGATTCAAACGCCCCAGGCTGTGAGCTGTGGGGTGGCTGGGCTGCACACCCACATGGGATGGCATTTAGGGTTTCACAGCCCCCAGGCTGTGAGCTGTGGGGTGGCTGGGCTGCACACCCACATAGGATGGCATTTAGGGATTCAAACCCTCCAGGCTGTGAGCTGTGGGGTGGCTGGGCTGCACACCCGCATGGGATGAGATTTAGGGATTCGCACCCTGCCAGGCTGTGAGCTGTGGGGTGGCTGGGCTGCACACCCACATGGGATGGCATTTAGGGATTCAAACCCTGCCAGGCTGTGAGCTGTGGGGTGGCTGGGCTGCACCGAGGGCACGCAGCTCCGCCATGGAAATGGGGTTTGGGTTCTGACACTGGCGGCACCGCGCAGCTCCGGTAAAGGCAATGGACGGCGCTGGTTCTGCTGGGTTTCCGCGTCGGAAGAACGTGTTTGGGTTCCTCTCCGTCGGCACCAGGGCTCCAAACCCGCTGGGGAGCCCGGGGGATCAGCACCGTGGGCTGCCCTAGGCCCGGGGCTCTGCCTGCGGCTCCCCGCACACGGACGGGCCGCTGCCGCCCCCGGGGCTCCGTGTCCTGCTGCCGGGGCTCCATGGCCGTGCCCCGGGGCTCCGTTGCCGTGTCCCGAGCGCGGTACCGGCAGAGGGAGTTGTGTGGAGACGGAACCGGCCAGGATGGGGACGGGCACAGGCCGCGGCTGGCCCTCCATTTGGGGGCGCCCGGCACGAGGCCTTCACAGCCGGGGATGTAGCTCAGTGGTAGAGCGCGCGCTTCGCATGTGTGAGGTCCCGGGTTCAATCCCCGGCATCTCCAGGCGCTCTTTTCTTTTTTCTCAAATTTCCGTGTTTTTTTTTTCCCGTCTCTCCACGCGGGCGTTGGTTCCGCCGGCCCAAGCCAGCACCGCACCTCCGGCCCGGCCCGGCCATCCCGGTGCCGCTTCCTCCCGCGCGGGAGCCCCGCGGAGAAAATGAAAGCGCGCCGGCCGCAAAACGCGGCGCCTTTTCCGCCGGCAAAAAGAAGAAAGCTGCATTGGCCGGGAATCGAACCCGGGCCTCCCGCGTGGCAGGCGAGAATTCTACCACTGAACCACCAATGCGCGTCCGGGCGCACTATCCCGCCCCTGGCTGAACGAGCTCACCGACGGCACCGATGGCACTGATGGTATCACACCCATTTGTTTCATTCTGTTTCTCAGCCCCACACCACTCTTCTCAGCCATCATTTCCAGGGGAAAAAAAGTTTTTAAAAAGTCAGCAGCAGCCGTCATACATTGTTCCTCTAAAGGATTAAAAATAACCTGGGAAAGTGTATAACGCACCGACCGTGCACGCCACAGAGTCTGGCCTGGCTGTTGGTTTGGTCTTGTTCAACTCTCACAGATGCAAGATGTCACTAATCATTATTTCTGTCATCATTTTAAAAACTTTTTTTTTCTCAGCATGTTCCTTGAAAACTTCTTTCGTTTCTAAGCATTCTTTTTGTATCAGGGATAAACTATATAAGCAAGGAGTGATTTAACGGAAAAACTTCAGGAGATTACAGGTGAAGATTTCCAAGACTCTTTACCCCAAGCACTATGGTTGGAGTCAATCTTAAAGGTCTTCTCCAACCTAAATGGTGCTGTGATCATTCTTTACATTTAAAAGTTTTCAGATCAAGTCACAAATGTGTATTTTTGTTCCTTCTCCATCCTGGAAGGACTTTGCCAGGGGAGGCCAACGGTTAAGGGCTCAGAGGCACAGCTGACCCACAAAGGGGTCATCAGAGTGTGCTCACAATGGCCTCTGTGACTTGCCAGGTGATGACATTTCAGCACACTGTGCCTGTGTGTGGTGATGTCAGCAGTGAGTCCCAGATTGTGCTGTGACATGGCCATGCTGTGTCCCAAAATAAACGATCAGTTTGCCTTGGACATGCTCCCACAAATGGCCACACGTGAGCCAGAGTCCAAGGAAAGGCTCCAACGAGTGCTTCACGTCAAGGGAACATGGAGATTTACAAACAAAAGAGCTGGAGAACACGGCCTGGGCAGGAGGAACAGCTACAGCCACCCACCTCGGCACAGGCTGGAAGCAAGCAGGTGTTTTCTGGTTCAACCTTCTGGCACTGCAGGTCATGTTCCAGTGTCCTGTGCTTGGATGTGCATGAACACCACAAGGTACAACCCAGCACAGCTCCCTTTCCTTCTCAGCTGTCGCTGCCAGAAGGCAACACAATAAAAACTGTAAGTAATAATTATCACTTAGGCTGTGGCTTATGGTTGGATTAGTCAGACTAGCAAAACAGTTTTCTCAGACAAGCCCAGGACCAAAAACCCCCCAGGCACTCAGGCAAAAGATATTCATATTGAGAAGCCCTAATTCCCTGTTTTACTGTGTCTGGGAGTCAGCCACACAGAGGCTTCCCCTACTTGTGTTCTCCACCTCCTCTCATTGCTGGTGAGCTGGGGCTCTGCCAGGCAGGGACACCTGGCAACATCTGTGCCCAGCCAGCTGGGACCAGCAGCGTGCCCTCAGAGAGGGGCACGGAGCCAAGGAACCGGGGCTGGCTGAGGCTGGAGAAGCCCTGTGAGATCACTGGGTCCAAGGGGTCACTCAGCGCTGGCAGGGCACCTCTGAGCCCTGTCCCCAGGTGCCCCTCTGCTCTGTGGGGCAGGCAGAGCAGAACGTGCTGTCTGTGCCCCAGCTTGGAGATCATTGCACAGAGGGTCCCACAGTGACAGACTGTGCGCTACCTGTTCCCAGAGCAGACATGGGACCTGTCCTTGCACTCTAACAGCTCACAGAGCAGTTTCTCATGTCCCTTGGACTGTTCTGCAAACGCTCAGAACATCTGGGAGTGTTGGCTGACGTCCTGCAGGAAATTCTGTCACCAGGAGGAGTGTGGTGACTCCCAGGCCTCCCTGGGGCCCAAATGTCACCCCAGAACATGCTCTAGGAACCCGTTCCCAAGCTGTGTGAGCCAGGCTCACACTTGGTTTCTCTCAGAACTGACTGGGAGTAGGAGGGTGCTGAGTGGGGCAGAAATCCAGACCTGCAATGTGAGAAACGGTGCTCCGGAGCCTCAGAACTGCTGGAAATCTCACAGGGTCAGTTCAGCTGAGTAGGAATCAGAACGCTGCACCAACACAACAAGGAGTTCTAAGGGGTTCCTTGCCTTAGTTGTCACAATGGCTGGGAGGACATTCCCTGCCAAGCTGCAGTGCAGAGGGATCTGTTCCGTGTGCCCCAATGGACATGGCACTGTGGCAGCAAGCCCAGAGCAGGTGGCAGAGCTGGTGAGGGGACTGGAGCTCCCTGTCAGCCTGAGACAGCTGGGCCTGTTAGCCTGGAGGGGAGCAGGCTCTGGGGACACCCCAACCCCTAACCCTAAACCCTACACCCTGAGGGACACCTAAACCCCTAACCCTACACCCTGAGGGACACCTCATAGCCCCTTCCAGTGTCTGAAGGGCTGTACACAGAGCCAGAGAGGGACCTTCACCAGGAGCTGCAGGGAGAGGGCAACGGGGAATGGCTTCACACTGACAGGGGAAATTTAGGTTGATATGTGGAATAAATCCTTCCCTGGCTCAGGTTCTCAGAGAAGCTGTGGCAGTGCCCAAGGCCAGGCTGGACATTGGAGCAGCCTGGGACAGTGGAAGGTGTCCCTGCTTCCATCTGAGGCCTGACAGAGCAGAGCCCAGGAGGTTCAGGTGTTTCTGCTGTGCCCCTCTGAGGAGGAGGCTGCAGCTCAGGGCCACCTGCAGCCTCTCCCCCCAAGTTCAGCTGGTGCACCGTGACAGGAACAAGGCTGGATTGATAGGCAGTGGTAAATCCACTCAAATCAAGCCTAAAAGTGCAGGTGTGGCTTACCTGGGGTGCGGCAGTGGGCATCATTGCTTCCCTCCTGCCTGCTGCCTTGGACATGTGCTCCTCTGTCTCGTGGAGGGACTGTGCAGTCAGCTCATATAAAATGGGTGTTGTACTGATCTTTGTCCTGGCACATGAAAATGGAAGTGTGACAGCACAGCTGTACCTGTACCGCTGGCTCTGGTCCACCTCCTCACGTGGAGCTGTATTAAACCATGGACATCCTGAAGGAGCAGCTGAGGGAGCTGGGAAGGGGCTCAGCCTGGAGAAAAGGAGGCTCAGAGGGGACCTTGTGGCTCTGCACAGCTCCT
>JAWWEY010000456.1:0-10010 GCA_035582745.1 Loriotus luctuosus
AAAAAGCACCTTGTTGTATCTGTCTGAAAATGTCAAAGGAAGGTCTCTCTGATACACAGCATGACTCACAACATAGCTGCTAACTTGAATGAAGCTGGAGCTCTGTTCAATACTACCACTGTGAATCATTACTCTCAGCTACATAGTTTTGTCCAGTTTCTAGAAAACATTAATCTAAGCTATTAGTTTAATATTTTTGATACTTAAAATTTTAGATGCAATTTTTTTAAAGTACAACAACTAAATTTATAATAAAGTGATTAAAACTGTACTACACATTTGTCTTATCCCACTAAATTTCATTTTGGTTGCTTCAAGATATGCAGAGATTATACAGTTTGGGGGAAAAATCATGCTTATCCAGCCCAAATATTACTTCTAAAAGAAACCAAAGTTTTCATACATTGAAAACTAGCTGAAATAAATAACCTGAGGTGAACTACAATTTAAAATTTTTCAGACAACTTGATATGTTTGCTCCTGGTGGAAAGTTATTCTTTCTTATGAGCAAAATAAAAGATGCCAAATAAATGTGACCTATTTTAAAAACACACAGTATTTCCAGACTGCAAAGATTTCTTAAATTTGCAAGAATTGCCAATTTGACCAAATTTCTTATCCAAACCCACAGAAATATTAGGAAATACAGGTTAGATATTGTTAACTGATGTAACTAAAAGCTATTAAGAAGCTTTTCCCCTGCCTGTTATCCCTTGTGAACAAAAGTCTTTCTCAAGATGTATTAACGTAATATTCCTCTTCCAGACTGCTTTACTATACTTCATTACATCTGAGACATGCCTTCAGATAGCTTTCTTCATCCTTCCTTAGACAATCTCTAAACCTTCCTGCAGTATTCTTTCTATATTATTGGAATCTATCACAGAGTGCTGGTGTCACTATGGTAGAACAAAACTTGTAATTCAGATATGTTCTCAAATTCTTCACTTTTTGGGAATCAAAAGTTAGCAAAAATCCAAAACAGTGAATGTAGTTTCTTGTAACTTGAAGTTCTGAGGGGTGCCCTGAGTAAGTCCACACACCCTGACTTTTACCAGCAGTTTTGTATACTATGTCTAGTGGCAAAAAACACTTAAGAGTTGCATATCCACCCCTTAGAAACTATGAGACATGAAGGGTGTGCAAGCAGTCTGTGTACATAACAACTGCAAAAATGTTCCAACAGTGATGAAGACTATTGTGGAACCAGGACAAGATTGTTGACCTACACAAGCAGTTCCTTCAGGAACTTCAGACCTAGACCAACCTTCAGCTTTTATAATTCTATGTCATCACTATTTAGTATCATGTTGTATTTATCTTTTACTTCCTCATATCCACTTGTTCCGCTGTTTTTTTGTAAAGAACCTTGTATTCTCTCACTCAAAATGTTGTAATCTTCTGCCTCTGATTCCTCTTCACCATCCAGCTGTGTCCTACCCAGGGCTATCAGTGGTTTTACACTGTGAGCTAATGAATAGCTCTGCAGGTGACTGGCTTCAAAGCTGATAGGCTATGCCAAAAGCTTCTCAGTGAAGCCAACTAAGCAGTTGGCAAGTTCTGAGCTTCACAAATTGCTTTTCTTCAGTCATTGCAGCTTCAGATGTGGGTAAAGGTTGATGAGAGTTTCTCAGAGAGAAGGGGGTCTTCTCTAAACCTTCTTTTCCCTTCTGTAAGAGAAGACAGCATTCTTATGAGGAAAGGAAGATTATATAAAAGGGAGGAAAAGATTAGACAAGGGTAAATAAAGAGAGATCACATGACAGAAAAAAAATCAAAAGAAAAATTATAAAAACATAGAATTATTTAGGTTGGAAAGGATCTTTAAAATCATTGAGATCAACCATCAAACTAATACTGCCAGGTCCACCACTAAGCCTTATTCCTAAGCATCTCATCTACACATACTTTAAAACCCTCCAGGGATGGACATTCCACACTTCCCTGAGCAACCTGTTAGAATGTTTTGCAAATCTTTCCGTGAAGAATTTTTTCCATGAAGAAATTTTTCCTACTATGGCATTCCTATGGTACAGCTTGAGGCTATTTCCTCTCACTCTGTTTTTAGACACTTGGAAAAGGAGAGACCAATCTTTCTACACCTCTTTTCAGGTAGATGTAGGGAGTGATAAAGGTTTTTTTCTTATTTTCTCTAGCTGAAAGTCCCCCAGTTCCCTCAGCCACTTCTCTTAGGACTTTGCTCCAGACATTTTGCCATCTTTGTTGTCCTCTCTGAACATGTTCCAGCATCAAAATGACATTCCTGTGGTAGGGGCTGAAAATTAAACACAGGATTGGAGGTGTGGCCTCACCAGTGCTGAGTACAGGGGGACAATCCCTGCCCTTCTCCTGCTGGCACCACCATTGCTGATCCAGGCCAGGATGCCATTGGCCTTCTTGGCCACCTGGACACAGCCTGGCTCATGTTCAGCTGCTGTCACCAGCACCCCCAGGTCCTTTGCAGCCACTCTGTCCCAGCCTGTGGCACTGCCTGGGCTTGGTGTGACCCAAGGGCAGGACCCAGCATGGGGCCTTGTTGAACCTCACACCACTGGGCTCAGCCCATGATCCAGCTGTCCAGATCCCTCTGCAGAGCCTTCCTGCCCTCCAGCAGATCAGCACGCCCACCCAGCTTGGTGTCAGTTGTGAACTGCCTGAGAGTGCACTTGATCCCCTTGTCCTCATCATCCATAAAGATATGAACCACAGCTTGGCCAAATATTGAACCCTGCCAGCAGCACTGGTGGCAGGCTACCAGCTGGATGTAACTCCATTCACCACCACCATCTGGGCCTAGCCATCCAGACAGATCTTTCTTAACTAGTGAAGAGTTTACTCACCCAAACCATGGGCTACCATTTTCTCCGGGATAATGCTGTTGGAAATGGAATCAAAGGCTTTAGTGAAGTCTAGACAGACGACATCCACAGCCTTTCCCTCATCCACTAAGCAGGTCACCCTGTCATAGAAGCTCAGGTTGGTAAGGCAGGACCTGCCTTTCACAAACCCTCGCTGGCTGGGCTGGTTGTTCAGTACATGCTGTGTGCGCGCACTAGAGGTAGTATGTTCCATAACCTTACTGTCTGCTGGCAGCAGGCAGTGCAGGGTGAGGAATGTTGGATTTGCGATTAGTCCAAAACTTCATCTTTGCCATTGCTTCCTCCTCATACATTTTTCCCAGCTCTAGTGCAAGTAGCTCTAGTGCCTCCACTGGTGACAGCCCTCTGGGAAAAAAAATCTGTTGCAGTGTAGATCCTTCATGGGATGTGGTTCCTTCAGGAAATACCCCTGCAGTTTGGACATATATGTTCTCTGCCCTGGAGCTGCACCTCCTCACCTCCTCATTTTCTTGGTCTTGGCATCTCCTCTGTGATTTCTCACTTTTTCTTCCAATTCTTCTCTCCACAGAGTGTTTTTTACTCCTTTTTTTCCCTCAGAGAAGTGTCACATGCATGGTGGTTAGGCTAAGCTGTGTGTTGCAGTGAGTCTGTTTTGAAGCTGGCAAGGGCCACCTGTGTCTGCCGCAAGGCAGCCTCAGTCTCCTCCCACAAATGCTACCCGTGTGAGCAGCACCTTGATGCCTACACTCTTAATTACAGCAATTGACTGTATTCAGACTTCTGCTGCCATTATTCCACAGTGGTAGAGCTGCTTTTGGTTTAGTTTTTCTCTTTTCCTTTTAGTGCTTAAACATCACTTTTTAAGAGTAACTTTTATAACTATGGGCCTGATCAAGAGACATTGCTTTCCATGTGATAGATGTGGCATGAGAATGGTGTAGATCTTTGTACTTTTGATTTTCTTGAATCTGTCTGTAAACTTCTCTAAAAATGAAATATATATTGTGCAATGATAGAAGTATAGATTATATGATTAGTTTTCTTTCACTACCAAAATAGGCAAATGTCCAGAATGAAATTGATGTGCATTGTACTATTATCTAAAGTTATTGTAGTTACAGCTTTTTTTCCACCTTTTATACTTAGCTCTTAGGATCTTGAGCTCGACTTTTTGTCTCCAGTACAGTATACAATACATTGAATGTATTTTAAAACAGACTTTTCTTGAAAGATATACACATTGTATACACAAAGGATTTTGTTATTAGTATTTGATCCGCTGTTTTACTTGCAAAGAAGTCTTTGTGATGATGCTTTTTTGTGTTGTCTTGACTGCTACAGCATTTTTCTGTTCTTCTTTCTGCCTTCTCTAATATTATTGCCAAGAGAAGCTGGCAAATTTGGAGAGTCGTATTTTGACACATGTGAATTGTAACTAATTTGCAGATTGAATTACAGAAAGTATGGGGATTTGGAGTGAGTGGGAGAAGTTGTGTTTTAGATGGGGGTCTGTTTTGTTTTTCATTCCAAGTCTGGTAACATTTCTGTACTTTTCTTAGTGACTTATACTCAAGTCATGCTTTATGTATCTTCAGGACTCTCCAGTTCCTTTCAAAAAAGATAAACATGCAAAATTTTGTGAAATCTGTTAGCAGGTATTGCCTCTTTGACTGTGTCAGAAAGGAAAAGCCTACAGTCACAATTAAAGACAATATTGTCTCCATCAAAGTGTTGTGGTGGTTTTTTTGGGGTTTTTTTTGTATATGTGTGTGCATGTGTGTGTGTAAAACTTTACTACTTTGTTCTACATCAAAAATATTCCCTAACTGGAAATGGGAACATGTGTTTGAGGGAATGTTACCACCAAATTCCCAGTTAGTGAACTCGTCTTTTCAGTATTGCTTTAGGGTTTTCCACTGAATCTTTAAATTTCAATTTGGGTTGTTGAATAATTAAACCCATATCTGCAAGAAGTGTATGATGTCCACCTGTCAGACTTAACTTGATTTTATCTGAAGTGATTTTGAAAGGGGACAGAGAAACATTTTGCAAAAAAAGCTGATTTTTCAGAAGTGTTTATAGCTTTTTCACAGAAAGTATCTGGCAGTATGCGGAATTTGTAGAGGCAGTATTAGACTTAGTCTGATTTTGGCATTACAATTGTTTTATTCAAAATAGACCATGATATAGTCACCATCAGGTTTCTACATAGACTGGCACCTAATACAGTCACAACCTGTTACAGGAGAAGGGTATCAAGTTGCACTCTCTGCATGGAATTCACAAAATTATTCACATTGCCCTCATTATAGGTACAAACTTTTTAGTGTATCACTACATTCAGCATGTTAGCTTTTACCCTTCTTTATCCCTGCCCAAGTATCTATGTCAAGGAATTTTATATGAAGCGTCAGATACAAAGTATGACTCCCAATGAAGCATGAACAACTATGCTTAAACTAGAAACCAGTTTTTGCTTGCTGATCTGGTTTCTTCCACATGACTTAGAAGGTATCTAGTTCCCCAAACTTTCTACTATATGCATGTGTATTGGCAGATATAATGCATACATGCAAATAAACTCAGAAATTCATCAGCTTTGCAGTTGCTGGTTGGAGAAAACACTACCCTGGCCATTCCATTTATTGGCATGTTCTCATTTCATTTTTGCTGCATCAAATGGTCATGTAATTTTACAGGAGACAGAGAAAAGGAGAAGAATTGAAGAAGCATACAAAAATGCTGTGACAGAACTGAAGAAAAAGTCCCACTTTGGAGGGCCAGACTATGAGGTATGAATTATACTTTAGAAATTTTTTATAACACTATGACTTTTTCAGGTGCCCACTAAGCCACTCTACTGCTCCCCTCAGGTGGACAGGGGAGAGTAAATATAATTGAAGTCCTTCTGGGTTGAGATATGGACAGGGAAAGGTTACTCACCAATTGCTGACAGAGGCAAAAGAGAGGCAAAACTCAACTTGGGGAAATACCACTTAATTACTAATCAAATCTTAAAACCACCCTTTCACTACCCCTCTCTTCTTCCTGGGTTTAACTTCACTTCCGAATTTTCTGCCTTCTACTCCTCAGCTGTGCAGAGAGAAAAGGAATGGGGGTTGTGATCAGTTCATCTCACATTGTCTCTGCCACTCTTTCTTCATCTCAGGGAGCACTCCTTATACTCTTACCCTTCTCCGTTGTGGGATTCCTCCCACAGGAGACAGTTCTCCATGAACTCTTCCAACATGAGTCCTTCCCATGGACTGCAGAGTTCTTCATGAACCGATCTGTGTGAGTCTTCCCCACAGGATGAAGTCCTTCAGGAACGGGCTGTTCCAACATGGGTTCACAGTCCTGCCGGTAAACTTGTTCCAGCATGAGCTTCTCTCCATGGGAGGAGAGGTCCTGCCAGAAGCCTACTCCTGTGTGGGCTTCCCACAGGATCACATCATTCTTTGGGCATCCACCTGCTCCAGTGTGGGCTCCTCACTGGGCTGCAGGTGGATCTCTGCTCCTTCATGGACCCTCCATGAGCTGCAGGGGAACAGCTGCTTCACTGTGGTCTGCACCAGAGGCTGCAGGGAAATCTCAGCATGTGAAGCACTTCCTGCCCCTCCCGCTTCACTGACCTGGTACCTATTGAGCTCTTTCTCTCACTTACTCTCACTCCACTCTTCTCTAGCTGCAGTTTTTTTCCCCTCTTTGTTAAATACTTTATCCCAGAGGTGATGGGTATGACCTTGGGCAATGGCAACAGCAGGTCCATCCTAGAACCAGCTCACACTGTCTCAGATGGACATGGAGGAAACTCCTGTCAGCTTCCCACAGAGGCCACCCCTGTAGCCACTTCAGCTACCAAAACCTTGCTACACTAACACAATACACTTTTAAGATTGGGTTGTTTCCTGAAGAGGGAAAGTGAAGTTTCACAAGCCAGTGCAAGCATGATTTACAAGTGTGTTCATGCCAGACTTACTTTTTCACCTTGGAAACTGAAACTATGAAGAATCTCAGTCCTTAATTTCTTGAGTGGAAGTATATCTTAACCTTTGATGTTTTGCCTTTGTCTGAAGTATGTTTCTTACAGATATTTCTGTTGGTTTTTTCCTTACTTCCTCATAAATTTGATGCTGCTTAAATGTAATTGTACTTTATCTTTTTATTTGTTCAGCTGTAGAGATAAGTAAAACAAAAATATGAAAACTCTGACAGCAGAGACAGTCCTAGATGACATTTAACTTTAACTGGTTTTTAATTTGTCACTGCCACTTGAAATACTATGTTTTCAAGTTCTGATTTTAAGTTCCTTGCTTCTGTTAAATTGCATTTCATCAGCATTCTCATCTGTGAGGTATTTAGTTCAATTCTAAGATACATAAACCAACTTTTGAAGAATAATAGTAGAATGATTTAGGTTGGAAGGGACATTAAAGATCATATAGATCCAATATCCCTGCCATGGGCAGGGACTCATCCCAGTCAACCAAGTTGCTTAATGCCCCATCCAGCCTGGCCTCGAACACTTCACAGATGAGGCATCCACACTAATGTAAGCTAGTGCACCTGGAATACAGTGAGCTTGACCCTTTCATGTACATTAATGAAACACGTTTCTACTTTCAAGTCATAGCCTGAGAAATAGTATTAGTACTGTACAGCTATGTAAGGTACTTGACATTAGATTAATTGTTGTCACTGAGACATTCACTATAAAGGAATGAAATAAATAGGAAGTTGAACTTTGTCTACTTGGTTAGGAAACCAGCTGCTTCTTCCAGGTGTCACTGCTGATACTTTTTTGACTTGCAGGACTACGTTGTTTTACAATACAGTAAATGCAGTAAACCTAAATATATTAAATTACCATTTTAATTAGTAGAGTTTTCAATTCTTGACTTAACTCTACCTGTTGTTTAGTGTTAAACTGCTGTTTCCAAGAATTTTCAATAGAGATCCCCAAAATTATGTCTTCCCTTGTTGTATTTTTGAGCACACAGTGCCTTAAGGCACTGAAATACTTGTGAGGAGTCTAACCACACAGTTATGTTAATAGATGTACTTTACTGACATGGTAAACATTTTCAAGAGAAGACGTTTATTAATTAAGTCCTAAATTTGGAGTCAAAGCATACTGACACTATTACTCATTTTCCTGGTGTTTTTTCTTCTTTATGTAACTATCATCAAATTGTTGTTAGAGGATGACATTTCCTTTAACAAGTAAAGGTTTTCAGAGAACTTGTAATCTAAGAATATTGGTGACAATATTTGAGATCTGTAGAAGAAACTTGCTTCCATCAGTTACATATAAAATGTAAATATGTATTCCTAATGTTAAACTGAAGTGGAACTTTTATGTCTCCAGGATTTTTAACTAGTTTTTCCTTACGCTCTAGGAGGGTCCTAATAGTCTGATTAATGAAGAAGAATTCTTTGATGCTGTTGAAGCTGCTCTTGACAGGCAGGATAAAATGGAAGAACAGGTACTAAAACTTGAAAAATGTCTTAATGATGAGCACTTTCTGACAGACTTCTGTGTCTTACAGTCTGTCCTGAGGTGTATCTCCTGAAGCTCTAGTTTATTTATTCTGACACTGATTAGGGAATTCCCCGTACTATTTTTAAAATAGAATATTGTTGCTTAATGCTAATTTTAAGATAGTAACTTCATAGCTTGTCTAGAAAATAATAGTATAAGTGTTAAGTTTATTGAATGTCTCTAGTTTCTAATTGCTAAATAAATGTCCTGTATGAAAATTATCTGTATGTAACTGCTGCCTTGTTAAGATAAAGATATCAAATACTACTGTCTCTCAAAATCTCAGCTGTCTCTCAAAATCTAGTAATTGGTCTGAAGTTTCTTTTTACTTCAGTGATATATGAAATAGGAAAGACATTGTTCTGCCTGGGTACTTCACTAACTAATTTTTTAACACACTTCAGGGACAAGTATCAGAAAGGATAAGATGCATTCTAGAAAATAGAGTTTGAGAAAGTGTAGCAGCATGTAAAATGAGAGGGAATAACAAAGTCCTGCATCCTTTGTCATAAAAGACTTTATGCTTAGGAATGTAGTGAATAACAATGACTTGAGAATTAGTAGACTTTCTAGTGGACCTGTAGTACCCAACAGAGTTTACCCTGTGTTGGAATCTCTTAGCAAAGAGTAAAGGTTTTGAGTGACTGTGATAGTACTACATGGATCTTTAGTGCTGCCAGTGTGTTTTCCTTAACTCAGAAATACACCTTGAAGTTCAGATTGATTCAGTCTTCAGGCCCACTCACTGAGAATTCCAGTGGGATGACAGCTTCATGCCTGTCATGGACAGCATTAGTTGTTATAGTCAATGTGTAGATTGAGCATGACTCACTTAGTTTCACAGTCCACCCCGTGGCAGCTGACTAATAGTAATTAAACCTATGTTGTTGCAGTCCCAAAGTGAAAAGGTTAGATTACACTGGCCAACATCCTTACCTTCTGGAGATGCATATTCTGCTGTGGGGACTCATCGATTTGTGCAAACGGTAAGATATTTATCCTGATCTTCTCAGAATAATGGGCTGGTCTGTGCTGTTTCTATGTAATGTTTTGCATGGGTAGGTGAGTTTTTTCGGTGTTTCTAGTAACTTCCAGTGGCCTACTCATTTTTGAAAAACAGTAGCTGGAACTGAAGAAGGACTGCTTTTTGTCTTGGCTCAAAAATACTGATTTGAGAACCTACTTAGAATATTCTTTACTTTCATCAGGCTTGTCAGGCAGAAAAAAAATCCCAACTGGCTAACTGCAGTATTTTCAAGATACCTTCACCCAGATTCATTGAGCTTATTTTATTAAAATAAATAGTAATCCAGTTGGTTGTATCAGGATTGGTTGACTTGTTTTTGAATGTTACTGGAAACACTATGCTCCTGTCAGGGCTACACTGGGAGCATAATATATAATAGGTGCATGAAATCAGCATTTGCTGCTGTGCTTGCTGCTTGTGGTGCTTTTGTTTTCCTTTTCTTCATTATCTTGTGCTTGCAAGTTGGTACTGAACGCTCTGTTGTGCCTTTGTTCTGATTACTTGGTTTTTTCTTTGTCTGTCTCTGGTAGCCCTATAGTCGCTCTTCCTCCATGTCTTCCATTGATCTAGTCAGTGCCTCTGATGATGTTCACAGATTCAG
>JAWWEY010000457.1:0-10325 GCA_035582745.1 Loriotus luctuosus
AAGGAAGGGAAGGAAGGAAGGAAGGAAGGAAGGAAGGAAGGAAGGAAGGAAGGAAGGAAGGAAGGAAGGAAGGAAGGCTCAAAGCATAATTTGTGCAAAGGCTCAGTGAGAGGCTCCATGACTTCTCTTGGAAGAGCAGTGGCCAGGTGTGACCAGCCCTGTGGCCAGGTGTGACCAGCGATGTGCCAGGTGTGACCAGCAGACCCGGAGCCCGG
This sequence comes from Loriotus luctuosus, assembly GCA_035582745.1. NCBI lineage: Eukaryota > Metazoa > Chordata > Aves > Passeriformes > Thraupidae > Loriotus > Loriotus luctuosus. Next base: position 216 of record JAWWEY010000457.1, read on the forward strand.
CTGAGGAAGGAACTGGGTGTCCCCCATGGTTGGTGGCCTGGACTGGAGCAACCCTGGTTCCCCACTATCCCCAAATTAGGCTTTCAGGAAGCAGAGGAGTTGGGCTCCGATAATTACAGACAGACAGAGAGGAAAATTGCTGCAGTGCAGACAACCCAGGCAACCCAAAAAATATGTCCTGGTCTAGTTAGCGCAGCTCCACGGGTGCATTAATTAGTGGTGAAACGAGTGCGGGCGTCTGGGGCTCTGATTCAGCAGGGAAATTAAAATCCTTCAGCTCCCAAAGGCAGCAGCTGCTGGAGTTGGAGATCAGTGTCCTCTCCAACTTGAGCTGCTCGTGATTCAAGCGTGGTTTGGTTGCAGTTAAGTCATGAAATACCAGGAATTCTCCTTGAAGTGCTCAGATTATCTCAGTATGTTCAAATCGAACAAGCAATTGAATTTTTAACTTTACAAGGCACAACAGGTTATTTGTTTAAAACCTAATTAGTTGCATTTTTCTATTTAATGTGATATATAATTATGTGATTCCAACCTGAACCAGATTAGCTCATTTCCCTGCATTTCCCTGTTTTCCTGCGGGCTCTGGAAGTGTGTTCCTGCAAGTGTGGCTCTTCACTTTCAGGGAATGACAGAGCTCAGAAATACACTCACAGCATCTTTTCCCACAAAGAATCCACAGGCAGGAAACATAGTCTGTAAAACTTCCAGAAGTTTTCCTTTTCCTTCCAGAAGAGTGTGTGGAAGTTTGGAGTTATCGAGGTTTATCTGTTATTTGAACACTTCTAAAATCAACATAAATGGTGCCCTGGGTTAGAGGATTCCTCCCCATGGCACACAGGCTTCACCTTCACCAGGGGCTTTTCCAGTTTGATAAATTTTATCTGGATTTTCCTTACAGGAAGGAAACCCTTTGCTCATGTTGCAAATAAATCCATTTTAGAACAAAGATGTTTTCAAAAAAACTGAGTTAAATTTAGTAAACAAAACAGAGAAATGGATGCTTTGGATTTCTGGGTGTTGTTTGAATGCAGCATTTTAGCAGAAATTTAAAACCAAAGCATCCTTTCACTGCAATAAATGCACATCCAGCTCTGCCCACAGCCCCTTTGTTGACTTTTCCTTTCCGGAGGTGATTCCTGCCCTGCTGGATGGAATCCCTATTAACCGGATCATCTCCGCAGCAATTCCTGCCGGCTTTGGGCAGGATGGATTCCTTCTCCAGGTTATGGGCAGGATGGATTCCTTCTCCAGGTTATGGGCAGGATGGATTCCTTCCTTCTCCAGGTTATGGGCAGGATGGATTCCTTCCTTCTCCAGGTTATGGGCAGGATGGATTCCTGCCTTCTCCAGGTTATGGGCAGGATGGATTCCTTCCTTCTCCAGGTTATGGGCAGGATTCCTGCCTTCTCCAGGTTATGGGCAGGATTCCTTCCTTCTCCAGGTTATGGGCAGGATGGATTCCTGCGTTCTCCCGGGCTATGGGCAAGATGGATTCCTGCCTTCTCCCGGGCTTTGGGGAGGGTCACTGCCTTTGGAGCCGGCGCTTGATTTGCTTCCCACTTCTGGAATGCGAGCGTTAATGAGGAATGTGGGAATAACAATGCCGCTCGCACTGAACCCTCGCTGCCGGTGTCGCCTTTCCCTTTGTGGGTTTTCCATGCTGGAACCGGGGTGAATCGCGGGGAGCAGAGGAGGGCTGTGGGCAGAGTTGTTTGCCAGGGGTTGTTTAGGGAATGCTGGGCTGGAACGGCCAGACGCGACTGAAGGAGCAGTGCGCGGCACCGGGGTGATGGTCCGGGCAGTTCTCAGCGGCTTCGGGGTGATAATCCCGGCGCTTCCCGGCGCGGCAGGCGATGGATGGACGGTGGCGGCTCTGCCACTTCGATTAGAGCCGCTCCCGGCTCGCCGCATCCCGAGCATCCCGCGCATCCCGCTCCCTGCCCGCGCCGGGAGCCGAGCGGAGCCGGCTCGGCAGGGGCACGGCCCTGGGCATGAGCCCTGCCGTGCCCGGTGCCAGGGAAAGGCTGGGAAGTGTCCCAGGAATGAGCCCAGCCGTGCCCGGTGCCAGGGAAAGGCCGGGATGGGTTCTGGAAATGAGCCTGGCCGTGCCCGGTGCCAGGGAAAAGCTGGGATACTCTCCTGGAGCCCGCGGCGTAAGCATCCCAAAGGGATGGAGCCCCCCAAGATGGGCGGAGATCTGCAGAAATTCAGCATTTCAGGTAATGCAGCATTTAGTGGTAGTTTTCTGTTTCCTGGCTCACACAACCCTGGCGATGCCGCCTTGGGATACTTTGGGATGATCTGAGTTCATAAACTGAACAAATAGCTGAAGCTGTACAGAACTCCAGGAAATCAGTATCGCTGTCTTTTAAACTGAGTTTATTTTAAAGTGGAGAAAAAGTGGAGAACCGTGGCCTGTTGTACTCCCTCGACATGAAGAGTAGCAACTAAATACTTTATTTTTGCCCACTGGTATTTTTTATCCTTCTGCGTCGCTTTTCAGACCCATGGGGAGTCTGTGCCTGGGGGTGTGAGGAGCACACACAGGATCTGTGTTTAACGTGGGCTGATTTAATAATTCCCAGTGCTAGGAACCCTTGCCAGTATGGAAATAGGCTCCTCATGGGCTGCCTCTGCAAGCCAGCAGGAAATAAATCCCATATCTGGAAAAATAACCAAAGATTCTCAGCTTTCTCAGCTGCACCCAGGACTTTTTGGAGTCTCATGGGAAGAACTCCTCTGCCCATCTGCAGTTTAACTTCCCCAATGACACAGAAATATGCGGCTCATATTAAAAATATATCTGGATATTTCTGTGGCAAACTCCCATCACTCTGCTCTCTGCCAAGATACTGCAAAGGATGGAGTGAAAATGATGTTGGAATAATTAGTGGATGGAACCAAAGCAGTGAAAGAGCACAATGAAGTGAGAACAACCTCAAACCCCACGAGCAGAAATCTGGGCTGGGCTCCCCTGGCTCCAGCACCCACAGGGGGGGTCAGTGTCATTCCTGTCAGATAAAATGTTCTTAAACAGCTCCCTGTTAAACACATTTAGGGGCTCTGGGAAGTCCTGAGCCCGGGATTGGGAAGGGAATGCTGCTTCTGTCGGGATGTGTACGGAGGTGTTTGCCATCCCTGAGGAGCACCGAGAGCATCTTGCTCCCAAAAAGAAACAGAATTCCAGCATTATCACTCAAATCACAGCATAGATACACAATATGTAAAAAATAATATATATGTGTGTGTGTGTGTTTATACTATATATATATATTTATATGATACATATATGTGTGTTATATTAGTGTATTTATACATCTATCATGTACATAATATCTATATATTTGTATATATCCACTAATAGGTATTAAATGCTGATCCCTGCACATCTCATAGGATAAGAAAGATCTTTTTGAGCACTGAGTAAATATTTAAATATTTTAAAACACTTTCCAAATTCATTTTTAAATACTCCATCATCATATTTGGAAGAAAAAATTAAACCAATTTAGAAGTTCTTCATCCTCCTAATGTAGCCCTTTTGCCCTTTACATTCCCTTTCTAAAAAAAAACCCTTATATAAATATAGTTCTAGAGCATCATGAGTGGAATTCCCAGGGGGGATTTTTGTGGCACTCAGAGCAAATGTGGTTGACACTTGTTCTTTGTTACCCTTGGGCTACTGTTTTGATCCTCGACTGAATGGATTTATCCCTGTCAGCACAAGGAATTTCACACTCTCATCCTAAGTAAATTCTACAACCCTTTCTCATGTGGAAATGCAGCACCAGAACGTTCAGGTGCTTCATGTTGCAGGCAGCTTTGGGAATTTAAAGAAGGAATTCCATAGGTGAGCCCTGGAATCCTGATCCCACTCTCACCATCCGGGAAACGCGCTGCCGTTGACATCCCTGGTTTATTTTTTTCCCCTTCATGTTGGATGGGAGGCACACGAAACTCTAAACAGCCACGGGGAAATAATTGGTATGAAGCTGGAGAAGCTTAATTTTGATGAAGCAATTAGTGGCTGTTTCCTGATTGCTCTCAGAGCTGTGAAGAGGAGGTGAAGAAGATCGTGCCGCCTCTTTCAATTCCCAGCCCTTCCCCAGCTCCCCAGACCTTTTGCCCTCCTATTGGACACAGCCAAAGTTGCTTTGAATTTTTTCAGAAAGTGTCTTGTGACCATGGATTCTCCAGAAGGTTAAACATAAATTAGTCATAAAGCCAACAAAAGGGAGAGGAAAGGAGGAGGCTCAGCGATTCTCAGCCAAATTTCTCCCTTTTCAAACTGCTGGGGGATAACGAGAACCAAGAAAAGCTGAATTCTAATTCCCTTTTCGAATAATAATAATGATAATAATAATAATAATGATAATAATAATAATCTCTTTGCTGCCATTTCTAACCTCCAGCATTAATGTGCCACGAGCTCTGTAGTGCTGCAGATCTGAGCAGTGTTTAAGACAACAAAGTGCCGTTTGATAGTGGAGCCTTTCTGTGGAGCAGCTCCTCTTCCTGCCTTTGATGGGCGATGCTTTATTTAATCAATTATTCATCAAAGTTCGGGCATTCTTCTTATATATTTAGGGAAAAACTAAAAGATGCCTTTCCTGGCTTTCTTGTTTGAATAAAAGTTTAAATAGAATGTGGAAACAGTCGCTTTTGAAGGGAAAAAATCCCACAGCTTGGAGAGCTCGCGGTGTCGAGCGCCTGAGCAGGATTTGCTCTTTGGGAAGAGAGAGGAGGGAAAAAATAGACATTCCCAAGTTCTGTCGCTCAGCCAAAGGCGCCGGGAGGGTTCTGCCAACCTGCCTGGCTGACACAAAGAGCAGGACCAGGGAGCTGCCCGGGCTGTGCCTCGGCCAGGGCTGAACCCGGGGGGCAGCAGGGCTGGGCCGGGCGGGCTCCGGACACCCCAAGTGGGGCCGGGGAGCATCTTGAGCAGTTGGGAACATTTGGCAGCTTCACATGGAAAGAAATGACTGCTGGGGAAGCTGAGCTGCTGCTAATTAGCAGCACTGAACTGTGGGTAAGGACAGTGGATTTTAATGTGAGAGGAATTCTACAATAACCACCCCGGTGAAGGAAATAGCAGGAAATGCTCCCGAGCTGACCCTCGTGGCAATCTGAGCTGCACGTTGCAATAATCCTGTAAATTACTCGGCTTTTTTATCCAGGAACTTGGAGTTAATTAGTAATTTAACATTCCTCCACGCTATTAAATGTCTTTCTTGCATTATATTATGTTGTTTCATGGTCTTACCTTAACACTAATGGGGTTTAGTTCTATTTTCTCCAAACAGTAACAGTAAAATAAAACCAAGCTGGAAAATTAATTAGTTCTCTTTTACCTTTGATTTACCTGTTAGGAACAATTAAGTGGCAGAGTAGAGGTTTGGAGTGGTACGAGGCTCCCTGGAGATGAATGGATTCCCGGGAAGTGCTGCTGGAGCGGGGCTGAGGATCAGGAGTGGGTGAAGGGCTGGGGGCTCTGGGGGGCTCAGGGCTGAGAGGGGCCAGGGTGGGAGGGGAGGTAGCCCCTCATCCCTGTGTCCCTTTATCCTTTTATCCTTGTGTCTCCTCATCCCTGTGTCCCTTTATTCTTTCATCCCTGTGCCCCTCTATCCCTGTGTCCCTGTATCCCCTCATCCCTGTGTCCCTTTATCCCTTTATCTTTGTGCCCCCTCATCCCTGTGTCCCTTTGTCCCTGTATCCCCTCATCCCTGTGTCCCTTTATCCTTTCATCCCTGTGTCCCTTTGTCCCTGTATCCCTATATATCTGTATTCCTGTGTCCCTTTATCCTTTTATCCCTGTGTGCCCTGTATCCCTGTGTCCCCTCATCCCTGTATCCCTACATCCCTGCCTCCCCTCATCCTCTCGTATCCCTGTATCCCTGGGCTGCTGGGAGCAGCTCTGTTCTTCAAATCTGGAATTGTGCACAGTTTGTTCCTCCTGGTGCTGTCCTTGCATGCAGGAGTCCGGGGGTTCCTTAGGAGTATCCAACACCTGAACTGGGACCTGAGGGAAAGTTTGGGATACAATTCCAAGGGGCATCAGGTGAAGGAGCCTTTCCTACATTAATCCAGCACAAATTCAAACTTGGAGTGTATTTTTCTCTCCCTGCTTCCTCCACACTCAGTGGCTCAGCTTAAGGTTCACTTCCTTGGAAAGACAGCAGAGAGTTTGTGTTGCTTAAGCCAGGTTTGGGATCTGGGTGATTAAGCCAGATTTGGGGGTTGGTTTGATTAAGCCAGGTTCTGGGTTTGTATTGATTAAGCCAGGCTTGAGATTTGGGTGATTAAGCCAGGTTTTGGGTTTCGTTTGATTAAACCAGGTTTTGGATTTGTGCTGCTTGAGCCAGGTTTGGGATTTGGGTGATTAAACCAGGTTTGCAGTGGCATTTTCTACCCCTCTGGTGGTTGGCAGCAGTGGCAGCTGAGGGGATTTCCATTCCCTATAGGATAAGTTTCCACTCCCTATGGGATGGGTTTCCATGCCCTATGGGATGTGTTTCCATTCTCTATAGGATGAATTTCCATTCCCTACAGGATGGGTTTCTATGCCCCATGGGATGGGCCCCACCACACAGTGCTCTGGCGACCCTGGGAGCAAGGCACGCCTGAGGAGCTGAAGGACTGAACCCCACACAAAACCCTTCCCAGGGCTGCATCCCACACAAAACCCTTCCCAGGGCTGCATCCCACACAAAACCCTTCCCAGGGCTCTGTCTCCGGGGGCTCCCGCTCCCAGCAGCGCCGCTCCCATTTAAAGCCCGTCCTTTGCCGCTGGACTGGAGCTGCCATAAAAAATTCATCGGGGCTTGAAGAGATTTGTGCGTCCGTGTCCTGCCCATTGTCAGACAAATTGAAGTGTGCAGGGAAGGCAGAGCCCAGCCTGGGATTTATTTACTCCTGGCGTTCCAATATTGAGAGGAGCCGCTCCGGCCCTTCAAAGGGGACGGTGACAATGCGGTGACACCGGGTCAGCGGCACCGCGCTACCTGCGAGGGGATTGTTCTGCTGCCAGAGAGGAAGTGACTGAAACCTCTTTTTCTCATCACTGTCTGCTCTGATTGATGGCTCGCTGGTCACACTCAACGTGCCCTTTTTAAATAATTCACGATGTCATCACAGCACCAGTTTATAACTGGCCTGTTATTTTTACCTTTGTTCACTCACTAACAGGAGATTCCATAAATTAACTACTCGGGGCTTTGGGAGTGTTAGGACTGGGTGAAACGTTCCTTTTGCTTTCTCTTTTCTTATTCTAGTTTATTTTTTTACTAAGCTTTCAAAGCCCTCCTGCACACAGCGGCAAAGATTTTTCAAAAGCCACAGGCTCCAGGTGTGATAATTCATTAAAAACCAGATTAGAAAATCAATAGATTCTTCTTGATGACATTAATTAAAATATGAGGAAATGCCCAAAATAAAGCAGCCACATTTACCCAGGCTGGGATGAGTTCATCCCTCATACAGGGAGTGCTGGTTTGGGCATCACAAATTCCTGTTGGAAGTTCAGGATGAGAACTGAGCATTAATTGATACCGAGTGCTGTTCACTGACTGTGCTGGAAATAATCCAAATAAAGACAGCTCCAATTGGAGCCTTGAATTATTTTAGCAGCAGTTAATGGCTAAAATATTGAATAATATACTTTGCAAATCAGATTCTATTTGTTTAACTCGGGAGCTGGGGCTGGGTCACTCAGATTAGGCGCTGGCTGAGTATTTATCCTCTCTCACTGGGCTGTGGAAATGTGGCTCCTAATTAATGGATGCCAGGAATAATCCCTGGGATTCCTTCCTGCCAGACTCTCTCATTAGAAGACTTGGGGCAGTTTTTACATTGTTTCAGTAATTTTTTATGAAACACCTGGGGGTAAATGTCTGATTCATCCAGAAACGGCACTTCCCTCCTTGCCTGCCCCCTTGGGGTGTGTGTGTTCCCAGAGCCTGTTCCAGGGGATATCCCTGGGTAGGGACAGCAGATTCCTGAGCAGGGAGGGTTTCCAAAGTTCCTAAATTGAAGTGGACTTCGGGAGGTCAGCTGTCAGGGAATATGGGATTGGGATGTCCATTTTCACCCCTTTTTGGGACAGGCAGGGAGCAGCCAAACCAGGAATTCACCCTCAGCTTTATTCCCTGGATTCGGGCTCTGGAGCTGGAGAAGCTGCAGCAGCTCCTCAGGGCTCAGAGCTGGGATGTGCTCTGGGAATGTGCAGGATTTTCCAGCACCAGAAATCACGGGGACAAAATCCCTGGGGTGCAGAGCAGTGACCCCAAAGGATGCCCTGGAATGGGCTGGGCATGGGAGGGATGGACCCAAAACTGCTCTGGAAAAAACTGGGGATGAAATATTTTCTTCTGTCTTGTTTGTTTGGTTTTTGTTGTTTGTTTTTTGTTTGGTTTGTTTTTATTTTGTTATTTTGGGTTCTTTTTTCTGTGGCTTTTTTGGTTGCTTGTTGTGGTTTGGTGGAGGTTTTTTCCTTGGTTTGTTTTTATTTTGTTACTGTTCTAAGTTTTTCTTCCTGGGTTTTTCTGGGGTTTTTTGTTTTTTTGTAGTTAGTGGTATTTTTGTGGGAGTTTTTTGCTTGGTTTGTTTTTTATTGCTGTTATCTTCTTGGCTTCTTTTTTCTGATTTTTTGGGTTTTTTGTTGTTGTTGTTTTGTTATTGCTGATATTTTTATGGGGGTTTTTTATTAGGTTTTGGTTTGTTCTGCTGGGGTTTTTGTCTCTCTGAGATTTGGTTTCCAAGCCCTTCCCTGATACCTGCCGGGGGCAGAGCTGATGCTCAGCCCCAGGACCCCGTGGGGGTAATTAATAAGGAGTCAAGTTCTGAACTAACTGAGACAAATTGGAAAGCTGCGAGTTGGGAGATAAGAGCCGGGGGTGACACTTTATTTGTGCCGGGGTTATCAAATCAGAATAAGCACTTGGAGCAAACAGCAGCATAAAAGGCACGAGGGAGGTACAAGAACCCTGCAGTAATTGGGTTTCCCCACACAAATGGGATCCATGTAGCAAAAGGGTTTCCCTTTGAAGCCGCTGCGCTGGGTTTGGGGTGCACGGTTTCCATTAGCCCCTGCTCGGCTCCAGCCCCTTGCCAGGCAGATAAATGCAGCAAACATCCCAACATTTGATATCCTAATCCCATTTGCTTCTCTTTCCAGCAGCCCAGAGTGGCCAGAAATAAATCACAAAATTGCAAGAGGGATAATACGGCGCACAGTGCCTTTCATGAGAATATAAAAATGAGATTATTTGTTCTTTTTAATAGATTTTTAAAATTATTTTTCAGTATTCAGTTATTGATTTAAAATATTAAAATACCAGTTTTATGCACCATAGGCTTAGGGAGTTATCTAGAAAAGAAAAACAGATTTTAGTCTTTAAAATTTTGAAAATTCTCCCTTGTATTCAGAGAGGAAAGAATGAAGGAATAAAAGCAAAATAGGGAAATAAAGAATCTGTAGGAAATATATAAAATACAAATAAAGGCGATAAAATAGAAATTGATTTTCTGGGAGCATAAAAAAGAAAAGCTGAATTGTTGACTCTGTAGCTCAGAACTGCACAACTGTCACCGGGTTTAAAATATTCCTGGGTTCTTGGACTGTATTTAATTTTATTTTCCAGCAGGATTTAGAAGGTAAACAATACTACTGTATATATATATATATAATGTCTTATATATAGAATGTATTGTACATATTATATCTAGATAGATAGATAGATAGATAGATATAGATATAGATATATAATATATTATATATATCTCCCCTGTGGAACCATTGCTGAGGGGACCTTTAGTCCCCTCCACCCCTGTGTGCCAACCACAGGTGACCGTTGATGCCACCACAGTGTTTGGTCCCACACAGCTGGACCCAGGAGGCCTCACCCCCCCTTCCTGTGCTGCCTCAACCCAGAACCTTCTGGAATTTCCGCAGAATCACAGAATCTTTTTAGATTGGGAAATCCCTTCAGGATCACAGAGTCCAATCTGTGCCCAATGCCCACCCTGTCTCCAGCCCAGAGCCCTGAGTGCCACCTCCAGAATTCCTGGGACACCTCCAGGGATGGGCACTGCAAACCTCCCTGGGCAGTT
>JAWWEY010000458.1:0-10297 GCA_035582745.1 Loriotus luctuosus
CGTGTCCCCTCCCCTTCGTATGTCCCTGTCCCCTGCTGTGGCTCCCTGTGACCCCTCTGTGCGTCCCTGTCCTGCCCCGTGTGTCCCTGTCTCCCATGTGAGTCCCTGTCCCCATCTCCCATATGTGTCACTGTCCCCTTCCATGTGTCTCCCTGCCTTCTCCTATGTCTCTGTCCCCTGCCCTCAGCAGGTCCAAATTCTCTGAGGTCCCAGGGCTGTGTCTTTCAGGGTGTCCCTGTGTCCCGCAGGCCCCGTGGCCCTCAAGGTGTCACCGTGTCCCTCTGGATGTTCCTGTGGCTGCTCCTGGCGCTGAGCATCTGTGCCCATCCTGGCACAGGCAGGGACAACGCCTATGACACCCTATGACATCCCACAACGCACAGCCTTTGTCCTCTGATTTGGGATACTCCCCACTCTGTTTCGGGTCCATTCACCCTGTTTTGGGTACTTTACCCCTTTTTTGGGTCCGTTCCCCGCTATTTTGCATCGCTTACCCCCAGGTCTGGATAGTTGCTCTCCTTTCTATCCTTTTCTCTCAATTTTGGGCGCCCTCCTTGACTTTGGCACATTTTTGGTGCATCTCCTCCTCCAGCCCCCTCCCCACTCCTTAACCCCTCTCTATCCCTATCCCCTTTCCCTGTAGGCATGTCCCCAGATGTGTTCCCCTCTATCCCCCCACACCTCATCACCATCCTGGACACCCTTGAGTCCATGGCCGGGGACTGTGGATCTTCTCTTCCAAGAAATCCAGAGCTGGCCTGGCTTCCAGGGGACACTGGTGGCGCTGGGGCTCAGGGTGGGAGGCCTGGTGGGGTTGCTGGGAGGGGCTTTGGGGTCATCTTGGGACTGACCATGGGTCTTGTCCACTCTGCCATGAAGAGTGGCCGCAGCCAGGGGGTCTGGTGTCTCAGTTTGTAAAGACAGGAGTCTGCTATGGAAGGCAGGAGCTCCCCCTGAAATGGAAAATTTACACCCTCCTCACCCCTCAGAATTGCTAAAAATTTTTAATTAAGGGACTCTCAGGCAAAAAATATGGGAGCAGGAAATAATGGTTCTTTAATAGGGAAGAAAATAGAAGGATAAAATAAACAATGCAGTACACTAGAACAACACTGACAGAGTCAGAACTCAACCTGACACCCTGCTGGTCAGGGTGTTGGTAGGAATCCAATTGGAAATGTGGCTGCAGCCCTCCTGGAGTGTCAGGTGTGCTTCTGCTGCAGCAGGGATCCTGTAGAAAAGGTGTATTCTTCCTATGAAGATCCAATGGAAGAAGAGGCAGCTGCTGTTCCTCTGGGAAATCCAGTGGAGAAGTCGTGCAGTTATTCCAGGATCTCCAGATTATATCTGTGTAGCAATGCTTGGCTCCTCCCTCTGGACAGAGCATCTCATAATGGGATGCTACAGTTCTTATCAGTCGTGGAGTGACATTCAATAGCCTCTTATCAGCAGAAGTCCCCTCGGAGGGGTGATTGTGATCACTCAGAGAGAGAGATAAGGAAAACTGCCCACTTGACAGAAGACAACTGCCATACAGATGGTAATAGAATACATCTTGCCTTGCAATCTGGAACATCTGGGATGGATGGCAGCAGGAGAGGTTGGACACTGGTCCAGATGGACACCAGAGCCATGGATCCCAGCTGGATTCTGGTCTGGACAGCCCCTGGTCCTGCAGCCTTGCAGCCTGGGCAGCTCCCAGCCCAGATGACCACCAGCCTGGCCACACCCTGGCCCACACCACTGGCTTACCAGCCCATCCCAGTAGCACCAACCCCAAAACCCCCCAAAATAAACCCAATTCCAGAACACCAGCTGCAGGTGGTGCCTGCAGAGCAAGGAGGAAACAGAGGCATGGGCTGGGGGATGACTATGTGGTGATGGGAGGGGACTTCACAACCCACCCTGGAGACCCCAAAATGAGCACCCACCCCCCAAACTGTCATCACAACCTCCTGGGCCCCCCAACTGTCACACTGAGGGGACTCCAGCAGTCACTACGACCTTGCAGTCCCTTCGAGGGGTGACCCGCAGTGGCTCTCTGGTGTCACGGCCGCATCCCTAGCAGGAGAAGTGACGTCAAACCCAGAGGAGGAGGAGGAGGAGGTGAGGGTGTGAGTGAAATGCCTGCCCAGTCACACGGGGAAGCTGCGACAGGAACCAGGGCCGAGCAAGGGCGCAGCAGCACAGGTACCACGGGGACGGGGGGTGGGACACGTGGACAGTCCCCAAGTCCGCATGGTCCCTTTGGGGGATGCTGCGGCCGCGGCAGTGCAGGGGTTGCAGGGTCATGCAGCATCCTCGGGGTGATGCAGGAAAGGGTGGAAGTAGCCAGCTGGGACCCCAAAAATGTTGTCATCCCGTGCTGTGGGATGTGGGCCACCCCCCACTTTGGGGTGCTGGAAAGGGTCAAATTGGTGGGTGGTGGTGACAAAAAGAACAGGTGCCACCTCGGGGATGGCACAGAGAGGGGGTCCTGTGGTGCCACCAAGCCCCCCTTGCTGAGGGGTTACACCACTGGGTTACACCCCAGGGTTACAAAGGGGAGGGTCAGGGGTGTCCCCACGGGGAGGGGGCAGCAGAGTGGGGAGGGGAAGCATGGTCAGGGCACAACAGAAACACCTCCGTGCAGTCCCGCCTGCGCCCAGGGTACGGGGGTGGCGGGGTACGGGAAATGTATTTGTAGAGAATTCTCAAAGCCTGACAGAAGCCTCACATACAATGCTTCAAATGACAGATCTGAAGACCAGGCTGAGGCTTTGCCTCGGGCTGTGCTGAGGAAAGGAACGCATTTCCTGCCATCTCCCAAGAGATCACAACTTATTACCTCAGGGGCATGATGTGAGCTGGCAACTTTCAAATTAATATATTTTTTTAAAGACTTTTGCCATGAATGCATTCTCAAAGGAGTTACTAGTACTTCACAACAAAGACAAGACTTTTTAATTATAGGCAAGGACAGAAATATAATTCTCAGACTTTCAGTTTTTCTAGCTGTCATTTCAGCAAATTGTAATGAAGAACTCTTGCTTACAATGCTCCAATGGTAATTCAAGCAATACCAACAATAGCTATTGATATTGCATTACCAATTACTATAAGTAAACAAATTGTATGCTGAGAAATGCCTTTTGAGAGTTTTAGCCCAGTGCCTATTGTCCTTTATATAAAACATGTCAACAATGAATAACCAGAACTGATGTGCAGTCTAACACACCTTTGTAAAACAGTTCATATTACAGTATGCTAGATGCAGCACTAGATGTCACTGTGAGTTCTCATGCATTTTAGCTGAGCAATTAGAATTTGGGGACACCCATGCGTACTCTCACAAGAATTAGATAAAATGCCTTGTGTCTATAAAATCAATTCATAATTACTGTTACCAAAAGAAAGACATCAACCATCCATCCCTTCATGGTGCAGAAGTCCATCACAGAATGGGGGAGAGATGCGTTGTCCCAGTGGGGAGCGAAGATAGAAGTAGGTTTTTGATAGAAACCACAACAATGCCTACCACACTGAAGTTATCATAGAAAACCAATCAGCCCATTTGGATTGATCAATGGCCTCTCAAACAAAAAAAAAAAATTGAATGCCCTAAAAAAATTAGTAAGTGAACAACTACAAAAAAGCCACATCAAACCTACAAACAGTTCCTAGAATTCCGCAGTTTTTATCATTCATAAGAAGACTTCTGATTCCTAAAGATTGCTCCATGACCTAAAGAAGATCAACAAAATCATAGAACACATAAGACAATTGTAATCTAGACTTTATTATCTTTCAATGATTCCAAGAGACTGGCCTCTTGTTGTCATCAACTTAAAAGATTGGTTTTTTAACCCACTGCATCCAGAAGATGCGCCTTGATTTACCTTTTCAGTTCCAGCCATCAATAGAGAAAAACCACTACAAAAGTATCACTAGACAGTTTTGCCACCATGTGTGAAAAACTCACTTACTATTTATCAATATTTCACAGTGAGAGCTTTGTCTCCAGCCCAACAAAAACATCCATGATCAAGAATTTTACACTTCATGAATGACTTCCTCATTGCAGCACCAACTCAAAAATAAATAGAACAGACTCAAGACAGTGTTATCACTGAAGTTCGAAATGCTAGACTAAAAATTTCAACATCAAAAATACAAGAAATCTCACCCTAGAAATATTTAAGATAGAAGATAACAGGACAAACAAGCAAACCACAAAAAATGCAACTTAGAACCAATGTCAACACCATACAAGATTCACAACAGCTTTTAGGAGAGATCAATTGGGTTGGATCTGTTTTAAGAATTACAAATTATGAGCTTACTACACTTTTTAACCTATTAAGAAGAGACTATAACATCAAATCTCCTAGAACTTTGACATCTGAAGCTCAAAAAACCCTTAAAAAGTTCACTAAAGCTCTTTAAAAAGACAAACACGTTGTACTACAGAAAAGCCCTTTCCCCTCACACTATTAAGAGAAAAAATGCAACTTTATAGTCCCATACTTTAGTGAGATGCTTTTAAGAGAAATCTTTTGTTAATAATAGAGTTTTTCTTCCTTACAAGTCTCCAAAACCAGTTTTTACAATTATAGAGATGACAGCTCAAATTATAATTAGAGCCAGAACAAGATTACTAACTATAGCAAGCCAAGATTTTGTAATTATCTATTTACCTTTGAAAAAAATATTACCTTAATTAGGCTTTGCAAAATTCAGAAGATTTGCAGAATACATTATTAAATTATTCAGGTGTTTGTTCTATTCATTATCCAAATCACAAATTGTTAAAAAACAAAATTGAGTTTTAGAGATAAACCTATGCTAAGTGAAAAGCCTTTAAGTGCTATAACTCTCTTCACTAATAAATCAGAGAAAACACATAAATTGGTAGGAGTTAGGAAAACCAAACAACCAAAACATAAGAATCAGATATTCAAACAATAAAAATCTCTCTTCAAGTTGTTGAGTTAGCCGCAATATTCAGAGATTTTTAGCTCTTTTCAGAACCTTTTAATTTAATTACAGATTCAGCTTATGATACTAATATTGTTCAAAGAATAGAAAGATCAGTTTTGGAAGATGTTAACAATGATACCTTATATCATTAGCTGTCATGTCTTTATACAATTTTACAACACAGAACTAACCAATATTTGGTTTCTCATATCAAGAAACATTCTTCACTTCCAAAATTAGTATCAGAAAGAAATGTGAAAGCAAACAGACAATAGTTATTTCAAACATTTTCCCAAACATTTTCAAACAAGCAAAACTAAATCATACCTTTTTCCATCAAAAGACACAAGCACTTGTACAAATGTTTCACATCTCCAAAAGTCAAGCAAAAGCCCTTATTAGTGCTTGCCTGACTATCAACTTATACAACCCCCTGTGTCTACAAAATCTGTCAAACCTCAAAAATTACAAAGTTTACAGCTATAGCAAACAAATATCACCAAACACCCATCTTTTAAAAAATTTAAAAATATTCATGTGTCTGTAGATACTTTTTCAAGTGCAATTTTTACTTCTGCACTCACAAGAGCAACAACCAATCATACTTACCAACATTTTTAAACAAACTTTTGTTTCATTAGGTATACCCCAAGAAGTAAAAACAGACAATAGCCCCACATACACAGCTCAAAAATTAGGCACGTTTTTGATAGAATAATGTGTTCACTACACTTTTAAAATTCCCCATTCTCCCACAAATCAAGCAATTATTAAAAAGACACACCACGCTCTAAAACACATTCTAAATCAACAGAAGGGGGGAATGGCCCAAGTAACACCTCAGATGAGGTTGAGCAAAGCTTTATATGTCTTTAATTTTTTGAATAGCTCCTTTGCAGAACCTAATCCTCCAATTTTTAGGCATTTTTCAAATAGCACACAGGCAAAATTGAAAGATCCTCTGGTTTTAATCGGAAACCCTGAGACAGGAAAACTGAAGGACCATTTTCGCTAATAATCTGGGGCAAAGGGGCTGGTTGTGTTTCCACAGGTGCAGGACCTAAGCAGGTTCTAGCAAGGAATGTGAAACCATATCACACACAAACTCGCACTGACAATTCCACAAACAGAGAAATGAGCACACAGACAGGAGCCACACAGGGAGACTACAGTTCATGCCAGACTTTCCCTGTTCAACCTGCAAAAACTACAAATCTTGAATTTTATGTTGATGTTTGGACTGTGAAAATTGTTCCTATCATAGAGCTCTTTTGTCAAAAGCATGGTGCCCATTGCGTTAAAAAGTATCCTAAATATCCAAATTTGTAAAAATTGAATGTTAGAGGGACAGCTTAGTGCTTTATAGTTGGCCAGTCCCTGAACAAGTGCTAGAAGATTTTCTTGAGAATTTAAATATATGGGAAAGCTTTTGCCAAAAAGTAGCTGAACAGGAACATGGAGTTTGATCAAATCATATATTAGCACTTGGTAGTTTTGCCTGTTTGCTTTTGCAGTGCAGATATGCTTGTAGATCAACCAAAAACAAATGTTTGAGTTGCTTTAGCCAAGTCAGCAGGCTCAGACACCATATGCTTGACCAATTTGAGCCCAGACAAACCCTTTGTGACCTGTTTGGTCGTCTTGCCAGCGCCAGCCAAGGAATGGCCAATACTCAGTCGTGACAATTATTGGTGTGATGCTGCCAACGAGACAAATCCCATAACCAACTAGCATCATTAAGCCCATGATCTTCTTAAAGCACCTTTTGAACCTCAAGAATTGGAAATTCTTGGTTCTTTAGCAATGGAATTTTGCGTTGAGTTTCAGTACCAGACAGATCTGCAATTAAATGTTACTCCCCATCATCCTGTGTACAGAAACTCAAGTTTGTGGTGCAATTGTACTAACCCAGGGCCCCCTAAGGGTGAAATTGCTGAGTTGCCACAGCAATTAAAATATATTAGCCAAAAAAATATTAGCTCATCTGTAGAGATAGAGCCTAACAAGGCATTCCCTCAAAAATTAAAGGTAGCCCCTATAGCATCAGACAGCTCACTGTAATAGCACCTAAAAACGCCATCAAGAGAAAACAGAAGAAAAATATTTGCCCATCATTATAAAGAAAAGTATAATAGCAATTTCAGCCCTGGGACCCTGCAAAATGAGTTACATCAGGTTTATTTCTACTACAACTTCCCTCAAGCATGGCCTTGAAACAATTAGACCAATTGGGATGTTAGTTGAGTGAAAAAGTCAATGCTACTTCCATTGCAATTAGTGGCGTGATGACAGATGTTAGGGCTGTCAAACATACAACCTTAGAAAACAGAGACACCATCAATTTTCTTTTACTCTTTTTCTAGCACATAGACATAATTGTGAAGAATTTCTAAGATTGTGTTGTATGAACTTGTCTGACCATTCAGAGCCCATCCACAAACAACTTCAAAACCAGAGAGATTTGACAAATCAAATTAAAACAGACAATAGATCATGGTTAGATGACTTATTTAAAGGATAGATCTTTGCACCTTGGCTAAAGGAGCTTTGTAAAATAGGTTTCTATGCATCGATTGTTAAAGTGACAATGTTAGAGATAGTTCCATGTGTACTTCAGTGTGTACAGCAAATGATGAACAAAGCCATCAAAGAAGCTTTTCCATTTAAGAGAGAGGGTGAAATGTGGGAAATGGATTTGTAGAGAATCTTCAAAACCTGACAGAAGGCTCATGTAGTATGCATCCATACGCAAACATTGAGATAAGAAATGCTGACTTAGAAATGCCATGGAATAGGACAGACATTGTTGAGAGAGAAATGGAATTAGAAACAAGTTTCAAAGGATGGCCTTGCAAATAAGACTAGATACTTTAGAGAAAAAGATCTATGAAAGATGCATTGTAGTAGGACCCACAAAGGGTAATTTTAGATTATTAGTTTTAAAGAATTTAGTGCATTGTGTGGCAAAAGCTAATAGGGCAAGAAACACATAATATATTGTAATTAGGAAATAGTTGGTTTCTAATTGTGATGACATGAATTATAACATCTGCATTGTTTCACTCTTCACTGAGACTGAAAATGGAATAAAAGTTTTTAAAACGCCTCTTAGTTGCCCCATCTCTGGGTCAGAAAAGAGCTTAATCCAACAGCAGGGAACCCATATCCCTTTCACCCTGTCCCCAGAAAGCGTAGGGATGGTGTGGGTACCCACTGGGTGGGGACACCCTAGGTAGGCAGGAGAACCCAAAAAATTGGGACCCCTGGGTGGGCAGGGACACCTTGGGGATTTGGGACCCCACAAATTGGGACCCTTCAAGGTGGGGATGCCAGGTTGGTTGTGACCCTGCCCTCAGCCCCAGTTCCAGCCCCTGGACCCCCTCAATTTATTCTCCCCCATCCCACCACACTGAAATTCAGCCCCCAAAATGACTCCTCCCATCCCACCAACCCTAAATCCACCCTATGGACCCCCCAAAATTGACTTTCCCCCCACCACACATGGAGGTGGAAGCCCCTCCTCCCAGCCCCAAGCCCCCCACCCTACTGAAGACCTACAAGTGGTGCAGAGTGACCGCTGCTACCCCCGGAGGGCACCCCAAAAGGGGCGGGGGGGTCCCCAGGGAACCGGCACTGGGCACAGCTGCAGGGCTGGAAATGCTCCTACAGCCACCCTGACACCAACAGGGGAGGCCCTAAGGCCAGTGTGCACTGATTGCTGTTCCAGAGGGCATTTTCTGCCCCCTCCAAGGTGCCCAAGGAGCCATGGGGACCTGAGGGGTCACGAAGGGGACACAAGGGTACACGAAGGGACAAGGCCACCCCTGAAGCGGTACTCTCCATGGGCAGGAGGAGGGGACACAGCGACAGCAGTGCCAGGATAGAGCTGGAGGCGAAGGATGGGGTGGGTGAGCAGGGTACAGGGTGGGGGGTGAGGGGTTATGGGATGGGGCATGGATTTTGGGGTGATTATGGGTAGGAGGTTGTGGATGCAACAGTCTGCTCAGAGAGAGAAAGCCAGATAAACTTTCCCAGGAATTGTTCTGGGGAGTTATGAGAAGGCTGAGAGAAAGAATTAAAACAATCCTGCAGCTGGTGTTTTGAACAGTTGTTTTCTCATAAAATCTTTACCAAAGGGTGTCTTCTTAATTAGCCAATCATGTGAAGGGGTGGTAATTAAGTGAACAATCAAGTCCATCTGTATCAGAACAGTGTCTAAAAAGAATAGGTTCCTAGTAAACTCAGATTTAACCTTCCGGAAATGCATGGAGTTGTGCCGCCTACCTTTCCATTCCTGACTCAATGGTGACAGGGGGTGATGACCTTTGGGGTGACGATGGTGTGGGGGGGGGTTCTGGGGATGGTTTGGGGAGTGAGGTTGATAGGTGGGGGTGATGAAGATGGGTGGGAGGAGACGAATTTTGGGGCGATGATGATGATGGGGATGATAGGTTATGGGGTGACGGGTGGAAGGTGATGAATTTTGGTGTTAAGATGGGCAGGGGGTGATGAATAATTTTGGGGTGATGATGACAGGTGTAGGGTGATGGGGATGGTTTGGGGGTTGATGGGTTATAGGGTGATGAGTTTTAAATTATGAAAATTATTAAAAGCTGACTCATTTCCAACAGGGAGAACCCTCATACCCTCAGCCCTGCTCCTCGTCCCAGCTGGGCATGGATCTGCTGAGACATGGGGGGGAGGGATGGTCCTGATGCCTTCCCCATGACCCCCAATTCATGCAAAAGTTATGAGGCAGATGAGGGGAAATTCAGACAGACTCTCACAAAGGGGGGCTCAGCTGCAGCAGACGGCCATGGCTGCAGTGGTGGTGGCGGCTGCCGAAGCCCTCCCCGCTGCTCCTCCACTGGCCGGGAGCACACCAGGGGCACGCTGCCCCCATCCCGCCCCCACATGCTCGGACGGCGGGGGCACTGCAGGGGGTGGCACCTATGAAAAATGCGTATTTTACGATTGGCTTTTTGCAAATATTAAAATGAATATTATATGTGTTGTGTTAGAAAGTAACGCTGTATTAATTTTCTTAAGTACTGTGTTAAATATAGTTTTAGTTTATAAAAAATGTTAAAATAGAAACTATGCTGTGTAGGATAATTTTTTAAAGAAAGGACTTGCAGCGAGATAGCAGCCACAGGACACCTAAATCTTTCATAGAAAAAGAATTTATTGCCCTCTTATTAGAAGAAACTAACTTCTTCTTGCCTCGAAGGCGCTGTTAGGATTCGGAGGAAGAAGTTGACGATGACCAGACAGAATCCTGTATTTGAATGGAATTTATGCATCATGTATGAAGTGTATGAATATGCAACAGGCTATT
>JAWWEY010000459.1:0-10258 GCA_035582745.1 Loriotus luctuosus
ACATGAGCGAGTGCTGCTGGCGAGGTGGCCTCTTCTTGGGTCTGGGAGAATCCTGGAGGCTGGGGGTTCTCTTCTTCCGGGCATGCCGAGGCTCTCCAGAAGAGTGGTCCCTGCCCTGGTCAGGAGCAGAGGGACTGCAGCCCTGAGCAGATGGACCTGCTGATGTCACCGTCTGCTCCTGCTCTTCTTGGGGCTGGTCCTGCTCTGAGCAGCTGGTCATAGATGGGGGGTGGCTGGGACTCTGCTGGAGACCGGTTTCTTGTGTACCAGCTTCCTCCTCTGCCTCAGAGCCTGTGGGTTCACTGGCAAGCATCACCTCCCGGGAGCTAGTGTAGCTGGAGCTACTGGAGTTGGTGCTGGCATGATGGAAGCACAGCAGCCTCTGGGCTTCATCCCTGCACTGGCCTGCAATGACATTGATGATGTCATAGACCAGTGATGCTGTGTGCCCATTGAGGAGAGGCTCCAGCAGCTCGACCAAGGTCTCTGCATTCAGACCACAGACACAGAGGCCATGCAGGATAGAGCCCTCTGCAGCCTCTGCTCGCCACCATTGGTCCTGATAGACTGCTGCCAGCCTCCAGCGCAGCCAGGGAAGCACAGGGTCCAGCAGTTGCTGTTGCCTTTGGAAAAGTTCTGCCCAGACCTCAGGTGGGAGGCCACCCATGAACTCTGGCTCTGCAGCCCCCTGCTCATCTGGAGACATCATCCTTTGTGGAGAAGGTGGAGGGGATACCCCAGGGTGATGGGGGTTGTTTTGGGTCAGGTGGAATGGAGCGCTCCCTGCCTGGCTGCTGTCCTCTGCCAACTCTTCTGAGGCTGTGATGGCAAACTGTAGGTAGTCCCGTTCGCTCCGCTCAGAAAACCTGACAATCTCCATAGGTCTGCTGCAGAGCGGGCACGCTGGATTTGTCTTTGCCCACCGCAGGATGCAGCCCAGGCAGAACTGGTCATTACAGGGCAGAGCAGAAGCCACATCACTCCGAGTGTTGTGGCAGATGGGGCAGCTCCAGTCTGTCCCCGTGGCCATGTCTTCTTGCTGCAGCAGGCTGGGGACAATTGAGGGCCAGAAGGAGCTCCCACTTGCAGGCACACACAGTAGAAGTCCAGGCTTGCTAAACTGGCCCATCCAGGCTCTGCAGGGCACACATATAACCAGCAAGGGGTGTGATATCACAGTCCATCTCCTGGTGATGTTGTTCTCCACCACCCAGTGATGTCACAGTCAAAGGATGTCTGGCCCCTGAATATAAGCAGTGAGGGATGTTAGGTTACAGTCCCTCTTCTGGTGGTGTACCTCCCACCCAGTGATGTTACAACAGGAGACCTGTCCCTGCATTCCCTTGTGCCTCTACACATACTGCAGCTCTGTGTTACCCTCTCTCTTCTCACCCATGTCTTTGGCCCACCATCACAGTTAAATGCCAGTCAAGTCACCAAGGCCTTGTCTACAGTTTTAGTATCAGTTCTTCACGGCATTTCTGTGGACATTCCTATGAATTTTTTAGGTGAAGTTTAATTCCTTATTTTGAGCAGGATTTATGCTTATGGATCTGATCCACACACAGTTTCATTTTTCCCTTTTCCTACCCAGCATTTCAGCACTCTTATGAGGCCACAGTAGTTTCTGGAATGAAGTAGTTAAAAGTTGTACAAGGTGGAAGCAACAGAGTCCTTTTAAGAGGAGAGACCAGGTCAAACTCCACAAAAATAATGACCTGAAAGAACAGATACTCAACTGGACAGTCAGATCCACAACCTGGCTCCATTCACAAAGGTCTTTGCCAAACCATTCTAAACTCATTTCCACATTAGAAGGATGGGTCTTTGGGTGTATCTCTTCCACTTCCTTTGTTCTCCACTTTCACTTGAAGCAGAGAAGTAGAACAACAAGAACAAATTTTAAATTTACCTTTTCTGATAAAGGAAACCCCACAACAAAATATGTCTCTTGCTCTGCTTCAATGTTCTCCCTTTTTAGGCTGCAGATTTTTTTTTTCAGCGCACAATTCAACTGGAGCAGGTGGACAGTATAAATTACTGCTCAACAGGTGTTTTTCAGTAAATGCATGCTTGGGTTTATATCTGAAAATTAGTGTAAAGGGAGACAATTACTACAAAAGCTGTTCTCAGACTTAGAGAGATGTCGGTAGAAAGGTAGGTGAGTAGGTGGGTAGGTAGGTAGCTAGATAATTGGACAGACAGATGGACACATATAAAAGGTGCCTTTTGTTAATTTTCAAACTGTGTTACATACAAATTTAATACAATTTTATATTAACCCTAGGATGCTTGGCCATTAGAAATGTAAATAAATAAATACATATATTAGTTGTATATGTAATTGACAGGATCCAGTAGCTAGATCTAAAAGGAAAAGCATAAAAATTGGGCAATAACATCCCAGTTGCCCTTCATCATGAAGGAAAATTAGCAGTATTTAATCAAATAATCAGTATTTCAGGAAAGGCCCCACACCTTTGATATGGAGGACTAAGAAAGAGAATTATGCACTATGCAGCTGAGTGCTCACTGAAGTAATAAATTGACTCCCGTTGGAGACTCTGAAATGGATTTTCATCTTCCTAGCCAGCCTTGTGAAACAAGATTCGTCACTTGAAAGAACAGCAATGGTAGCAGTAAAGTCAATAGCATGTGACAGAGGTGTATTGAAGCAATGATTTAGCAAGTTCAGTGAATAAAATGGATTATTAGGCTCAAATTGGGGTCAAAAGTCCTTGAATTTCATGTCTCTGTAGGAATGTAAGAGGAATGGGGAAAAAAAATCTGTGTTTCAAGTAAGTGAGAGGGGATTGTTTTCTTGGAGTTTTTGTGCATGCATCCCCACATGCATAGGGATATTGTCCAAGCTGAAAATAACTGCAAATGATTCTGTGAAGACAGAACTTTCTTAGCAATCTTGCCACTTTCATGGTCTTTTGAATTGCAATAACCAAAACAGAAGTATAAAAATTTTTCATCTGACCTTTGATGACTGTAAACAATCCGAGTCTCTGACAAAATAAGGCAGAGGCACTGGTCACGCTAACAAAGCATCAGCAGTTTGGCTTTGACCCTTGTAGTATCTGCTTCTTCACACAATTGGACTTGCTGCTGTGGGCAATCAACATGTTGGAAGTGGTTAACACAAATAGATTGAGATACCACTCACCACTTGCCCCACCAGACTAGCAGGAGATACATAATTTATCCTCCAGGTTTTCATATCCTTAGTGTATATATTTGTATTTGGCCAGAAATTGCTGGAAGATCAGATTTAAATCACACTTTGTTATTTATTTAGTAGTGTAAGGAAGGAAGTCACAAAATATTGGGGGGAAAATATCTGTAAGCCATAAAAAAAAATCTGACACAGCTCTGTCTAGGATTGCTAGATTAGCTTTCCTTATTCACTAGAAGCAAACTGTAATCCAACATCATGCTCTGCAGAATGTCAGTAGGATGTTCCCTGAGAAAACTGATTGCAACTAGTTCATCTGTAATAAGAAGTTTAAAAGGGACATTTTTCTTTATTACCAGTTTTATTTGCTGGCAGTATCCTTTTCTCTTATATATATATAAGTGGTAAAGAGTATTACAGAATGAAAAATTCAAATAAATATGTCATTTGTCTTCTCCAGTGCTATTCTAGGCGTGCCTAGTGAAATATTACTTTGCTTTTTGTTAATTAGTAAATGACTCCCAATTTTCTGTGTCACATGCAATTTCACATGTAACACGAGCTCTCTCAGTGTGCCCCTTTTCTTACATATGAATATAACAACAGATACCAACTCAGTGTTTCCAGGTGTGGATATTCATTATGATACAAACACAAGAAAGTCAGTTAAATCCAATGCCCATCTGCTTGGACATTTACATACAAAGAGACCTATCAATCTGCAGCCTACAGCAGAAAAGTCAATGGAACGAGCATTCAAATATTTGCTGTCAAACACATGCTAAAACAATGTGCAGAACTGTGATTGTATTCAATAGACAGACAAGGACTTGTGCAGGCATACTTTATAACATGGCACAAAGGCAAGAGCTGCTCATCACCCTGAATGAAACACTTGACATTCCTCACTCCAGGATATGGCAGTATTGAACTATTTGCATTGGAAAAGACCCTTAACATCGAGTCCAACTGTAAACCAAAAACCTTGTTATAAGTACAAATCCAATTATTTAAACTTTACCATTTCCTGCAGGGTGAGGTGTTCTTTCCCAGGTGCAGCAGAAATGCATACGCCAAGAATGATTCCTGACAGCAAAACAATGAAGGAAATATCTAGCAACAAGTGCGATCCAGCAGGGGGTCTAATCTGGGATGTTTCCTGTTTAACTTGGGGGCAACGGGCAAAGCAAAGGAGAGCCATCATGACACTGGCAGATGATTATAAAAAATCCTAGGGAAGAGGAGGAAGAGGCTCTCAATATGCATAAGAGCAGGGCTGCCGTCCACAGGTACCAGAACTGGGCAGAAGAATGAGCTAAAAGGAATCCCATCAAATTCAGCAAAGACAAAAGGGATTATAACTTCTGCTTGGCAAGTGTCAGACCACAAATGGATCCTGCATCCAGGTCCTGATCCTCAAATCAAGATGGAAATTGGCAAAATAGGACAAATTCAGGGAAGGCCACCATGAGTGTGGGGCTGAGGCGTTGACTGATAGATAGGTGAGGCCATGGGTCCACAACTGGTTCATTCTGGAGCAGAGACAGCTGTAAGGCATCTGAAAGCACCTTGAGGCTATAGGATGGGATCAAGGGGCTGAGGCCACGCTCTTCATAGAGGTGCCTGGCAGGAGAAAAGAGAAAGTGGCATCAGCTGAAGCTTCAGAGGCTTGGGCTGGAGATAAGGAAAAACTTAGCACAATGTGGGGGAGTGAGGGCCCAGAGAGGTTTTGCATCCTTTAACTGGTAAAGCCCCAGGCAGCCCGATCTGACCCGATGAATGACTGTGCTTTCAGCAGGAGGCTGAAGGGGAGACCTTGTGAGGTGACGTGCAGCCTGAACGATTCAGTTCTAAATTTTCCGTGATTGATGTTCAGAGGTTCACTGCACGGCGGCCCCGAGCGCCTGAGGGACGGCGGAGCGCAGCGCCCCCTGCCGGCCCGACCCGTTACCCGGCGCGTGCCGGGGCGGGGCCGGCACGGCCCTCGCGCCGCGGCCCTTGGGCGCCCCCGTGTGCCGCGACTGTCGCCGACTGCGCGCGATGGCGGAGTCGCCGCCCGCCGCCGCCAGCCCCGGCCCGGCCGACCTCGAGGCTGTGCTTCAGGCCCTCAGGGAAAATGTTCTCTTGTCCCACCCTGAGCTGGCCGCCTCTTTGGAGGCGACTCTGCTCGATGGCGATGCTGAGGTGTCCACTGAGAGCTTTCAGTGCTGTCACGTGCCTGAGAAGTAAAAGAATCTTTATTTAAAAACTGCTTGTTTAAAAGCAAACTTTAAAAAAGAGAAGTGAGTCAAGACTATCCTGCATTCCGGAGCATGAGACCACTGCTTGTGTTGGCCAGATTCAGGTGCTCATGTTCAAGGGAAAAATTCACATTGTAGATTCATTCATGTGGAAGCATTTTAGGTTACGTCTTTGATGCTAAAGAGTATTTTGAGAATTGCCACAGAAGACAAACATTTTTTGTTGAAAACTCAGGGAAATGGTTAGATGGAGTTACAAATTGTATGTCTTCTATGGAAAACACAGTTTATAAACATTTGATTGTTACAAAGCATGTCCATACTTTATGGTACCTGACAAGGTGTGAGTGTCCTTTGCTCTGCGTGTGGCTGGCTGGTCCTTCTTGTATAGAAAACAGTAAGTCTCATGCAGAGAGGGGCATGGGAGAGGTCATTCTGTTAATGCACCAAATGCAGTCTCTCCTTTTGAACACAAGGAAAAGAAAAAGGTTAGCTGCATCTCTTGCTGCTGCGTGAGACCTACCTAGTGTGTAGCAACTTGAAATGCCATGTTTGTGTATGTGTTGAAGCTACTATTTCTTTATTTTGTCCTCTCAATATCCTGGTGCCTTCAGTTAAGTTTCTACATGGGAAATCTTCAGCTGGTGCAAACTTGCCACTAGTGCTCTCTGTGTTGCAACAATTATTCATCTTTCTCTCGGGTGTCTTTCAGAAAGACGTATATACTAATGAATCCCTGAAAAAGCTCCAGCCTGGACTAGGCTGCTCTGCTCAGTGCTGGGTAGAGAGGAGCCTGTCCTTGTGCCAGGGCACACAGAGGTGGCAGGACTCCTTTCTTAGTACCCACTAAGTGAATTGTCTTGCCAGCACTTTGAACTTTGTCAGTTTTGACGGCTTTTGAACAATGTTTTGAGAAGTGTATATTTTCCATTGTTGAAGGCTTTGTGAATTAGAGCCCATATTTCATCCTTAGGAATAGAGGGATTAAGTCTGTGAGTCAAGGAGTTGCAGGGGAACAGGTGTTTTGATTTTGAGTCTTCATGAGTATGTGATGAGAAGGTTATTGTTGTTCCTGGATGTGAAGCGGTTAAAGATTTGTGGCTTATTCTGTGCTGAGTAGTTCAGGGACTACTAGACGTTTGGTTTGACAGCTTCCCTCTTTTGATTTAAAATGTCCTTTCTTAACTCTTGGCCCTTCCCAGACTTCCCTGGGTGTTTAGGTCTTGTGTTGACCCAGCCTTTTTGCATCTTTTTTTACAGCTTCATCAAAAAATGTCTATTTCTATTAATATACACAGGCATTGCCCTTTAAATATCTGAGTAAGAGCAGACTGAAGGTGGGGAGTGTGATCTTTTGGAACTATCCATATCCTGTTACTCAGTGTGATGCCCTTTTGTCTTCTGTAAACTCACATGTACCATTTTTCAAAAGCCTTCTTTTCCTTAATAGAAGGAAATGTTGCAGGCTCTAAACAACCATTCATCTTCAAGGTACTGATGGCTAGCCAGTTTGCAGAAGAGACTTATATTCTTTAACAGGTGATTATGAGAACATCTTTCTGTCTAAAAATAAATTCCAGGTACTTAACTTCAGGTCTTTACTTCCTCAGTCGAACAGAAACCTAACTAGGCTGTCTAGCTTTATGAGGTTTTTTAACCCCATAGATTTTTGCCACATAATAATGGAAACATACCCAAGAAGTAAACAGTTGCCTACAAAATATGTATGGAGCAGGAGAGAAGAGCTCCAAAAGGCAAGCAACTGTTATAATTTAATAATTATTAAATGTAATTATTAATTGGTAATTAGACTTAGTAATTGGATGAGGTGGGGTGAGATTCACAGCCAGAAATGTATAGCTCATGAATGTAGTTTTGCACCACACAGACTGTGCAGTGGTTTGAGTGAGATCTCCCAAAAGTAGTAACACACCTCTAAGTCTAGTGGCAGCTAGGAAGGCACCTTCATTTCTCCCTCTGTGTTTCTTCTTGTTTCCTGTAGCTAGTGCCATAAGCAAGGGCATAGTTCAGACTGTGAGGACATGTATTCTTACTTGCTGTATTCTGGCGGGTTTTTTTATTTTGTGTTTTGATTTATAGGTATTTTGTAAGAGTTTGAGTTTCCATTTGTCAAACATCTGAATTTAAAAGGCTTGCTATGTTAACAGTGTTAACCTTGTGTTACGTGTCCTTCCAGGGTGGAGAAGAACAGTTATAATTGTGTCCCAAAAATGATTACAAGAAAATAACAAGTGATCTTTGGGTTTGCTTCTTTTTTATTTTTGTTTTTTATTCTTTTAAGAAGAATATTTTGGGTCAGTGTGAGTCTTCAGGAACTGAGCCTCTGAACATGGTGGTGGAAGAGAGAGCTTCACTTGACAACACACAAGCTGTGGGAACAGTTCCCTTGAGCCAAAGGACCCTGGTAATAAGAGAGTCTACATGTTTTTAGAGATGACTGAGACAGCTAATCTGAGCCTGACTTCTATAGAAAGAGGACATCAGAGTAATTGATCCAAGAGCTGAGGTAGAGTTGAAGGAGTGGTTACTCACTTCAAAAGGTAGTTTCTAGATCCCAGGTAACAATGTTAGTTAATAACTCATCTCACAACACCCATCAGTTTCTCCCATTTAAGTAAGGACTGAGGTCTCTTTATTGGTACAGAGAAGAAACAAGGCTGGAGTTCTTTTCATGAGATGTGAATGTCTCTGTTCAAAGTTCTTGTGGTGCCATTTACAGTGCTAGTGTTGCAGCTTTTATCAGGGTACTTCAAAACTTTAAAAGTTTGAAAACTTGGAAGAATTCCTATTCTTTAAACAGCAGGCCTCAAATTCCCAGGGGAGAACCTGTCTTTCGGGCCATGTTTTATAGTCTCTGGTAAAATTGCTAGGTGTGCTGCCAAGGGAGACACAAACTAGGTCCAGTGTTGACTCAATATTCCCTTTGCCTCCTAGATGTCCATCTGCTGTACTTTTCCAGAAGGGCTGCTCTGCATGGGAGGAAGCTACCGAGGGAAAGCCTGTGAAAATGGACTACCTGGGATCCCTCTCTATATAGTTATACTTATAGATGTGTTTTATGTTGTTGTACTTACACAGAGGTATGTGGATATTTAGATAGATATACTGATATATGCATGCTTACACATAGGCAGTACAGTTGTAGAAATCTGCAATAAATTAAAATTTTAAACTGAAATTGATATTTGTATATTTGTGTGTAGTCAGTAGACTCTCTGCTTGTGTCTCTCTCCTGCACAGCATGTGCATCATGTCTTGTCCCTGAGAGTTCAGATGAGTCTTCCAGGGTGAAGACTCACTGCCATCACTCTCTGTCATCCTTGCAGACCCTGAGAACTGTGGACACCATGCTGGAAGCAATGGTGCTCACCTCTCCTGCCTCCAGAGTCAATGAAGTTCTGCATTACATCTTTAACTTCTGGCCTGGGAAAAGAGTGGACATCACAGGGCTGTTCCTCACTCTAGGTAGGAGGGTGAGTGGTTCCCAGCCCAGTGTGCTGTGGAGAGGGTGCTCGATTCCCCTGGGGGAGCATCAGGGGCTGGCACCAAGTGCTTTTAGAGTACAGTGGCTGCAGGAGATGGCATCTGTCTTGCAGGAGGGTTGGCCTGGAGCCTTTGTCCCAGGCCTGCAAGGGACTCTTGGAGTAGGAGCCCACCAAGATTTTGCTCAAGGTCAGGGGAAACCTTGAAGGACCATCCAAGTCTTGCTCAGGAGTGGAGTCACACTGCTCCTGCTGGAGCAGGTGTTTGGTCCTAGGGCTTATTGGCAACTTCGCTTTTCCCAGGTGCTGCTGGACTTCACCAACTCTGAAACCACTACTGTGCAGAAGAGGGTCTGAGGGAGGATCAGGAATCAGAGTCATGGGCTGGCTGACATTTCCAAATGGGAGGTAAGGTATGGGAATCCTTAAAATCAGAGGGTTTTGGGAAAGCTGCAAAAGGCAGGCCTCAGAGACAGCAGAACTGTGGTTAGAGCTAAGCAGTAGCCCTAAGATTTGTCAGGAGAAAAATTATATAAGAAGTAGAAGAGTAAGAACAAATAGAACAATGGTCTGTGTATTAATGCTTGTCTAGAATAACTCCCTAAGCTGCAGAAAAGTATATCTAGCACGATATTAGGAAGTTCTAAGCTTAATAATCGAGATCTGTGCATTGTATCTTACAAGCAGATATTGTATTCGAAATAAGCAGGCATTGTTTTACCCAAAGGTACTTGTGCTTATAGTGGTTGGATAGAACTACTGTCAATATGCTTTTGCTTTGTGTGATTGGTCAAAATACTTTTAAAGTAAGTTGTAACATTAAGTTCTTGGTCTGCTGCCTGGGATGTGAGCAGCTGGCATCTTCCCATTGTCATAACCATGTAATGAGACTGATGCTGGAAAATAAACAGCTTGATTCATATTTCTCAGCAGTCCCGTCCCATTTGTGATTTGTACATGGACCCCCGGCTGGCAATAGTAAGGCCCAGGCACCTTCCAGCCAGGCCATGCTGCCCTCCCTGCTGCTCTCCCCATGACTGCTATCCAGCTGGCTGCTTCTGAAGACCCACAGGG
Source organism: Loriotus luctuosus (assembly GCA_035582745.1). Taxonomy (NCBI): domain Eukaryota; kingdom Metazoa; phylum Chordata; class Aves; order Passeriformes; family Thraupidae; genus Loriotus; species Loriotus luctuosus. Next base: position 9,999 of record JAWWEY010000459.1, read on the forward strand.
CCTTTCACAGCCTGCTCTCACCTAGATCTAGCCGTGAACCCTGTTGTTAAGGAAGCTTCCCTGTCTGGCCACCCAGGAATCACTCTGGCAGTCACATTCCCACCACCTAAGCTGGGAATGAAGCCCCTCCACAGCTACACCCCTCACACTCACATTAAGCCCAGGATTCCTTACCAGCTCAACCCCCTAGCAGAGTCTCAGACATCCAGGTCCTTCAAACAGCTTAATCGTGGTGCAGTAACTAAATAACAACAGCTCCA
>JAWWEY010000460.1:0-10203 GCA_035582745.1 Loriotus luctuosus
TGCAGCCACATTTCCAATGGGACTGCCACCAACACCCCACAGGGTGTCAGGTTGTGTTCTGACTCTGTCAGTGTTGTTCTAGTGGACTGCATTGTTTATTTTATCCTTTTATTTTCTTCCCTATTAAAGAACTGCTATTTCCTGCTCCCATATCTTTGCCTGAGAGCCCCTTAATTTAAAATTTATAGCAACTGGCAGGGGTGGGGAGGGTTTACATTCTCCATTTCAGGGGAGACTCCTGCCTTCCTTAGCAGACTCCTGTCCTTCCAAACCAAGACAGCTAGGAAGGGCACAGCAGCTTCCCACCACATTCCTCAGGGCACAAAAGAGCTTCCTTGACTTCAGTTACTAGGGCTGCTGAGCCAAGGACTGCAAGGATCTGCAGCAGGATCCCAGCTGGGCAGGAACGACCTGGCAGAGCCAAGCTCACATAGCAGCCCAGGGCATGGGCACTGCCAGGGAAACTGCCACAAAGGCAGGGCTGCTGCACAAAAGCAGTTTTCTCTCTCCTGGGCTGCACAAAAGTGGATTGGAGGAGTTGAGCTCATGGAAGTGAACAGCAAAATTGCTGTGATCTCTCACAGGTTCTCTTGCTTGTGGCAGCAAAAGGCAGGGAGATCTCTGTTTGTGCACGACCAACACCAACAAAATCTCTATCTATTTGTGCATGACCAGCTGTGCAAACATTCCTGCTCAGGGTGGGGCCAGGAAGGGGGGCAGTAGAAGGAAATGCATCAGATGCACTTTCCAAACTCTAGTGTCTAAAGTAGGATGTGGAAACTGATTTTTGACATGTCTATATAAATGTTAGCACTGAGAAAAGCAGAATTGTCCATTTTGGGTGCCTGAAACTTCTGAAGAGCAGGGATCCAGTGCTCACTTCTGGAAATCCCAGCTCACTGGTTTCCAAGTCACCTGTAAAACATCACCTCAGCAAACCCCAAAGACTACAAACTTGTGAAATAGCCAGAACTGCAGAGTTAAACCTGGGGAAACCTTCTCTCTTCTGGCACAGCTTTCCAATCCAGCTGTGCTGACAGAAAAGGCATCAGAACCTCAAAATCAGATCCCTGTGCACATCTGGGCCCCAAGCCCTGCAGAAAGGAGCCCAACAGGGCAGGCTAGGGCTAGGCTCGAGGGAGGGCTCAGTGCCACAGGAAAAAATGCTGCTGATTGGTGGCCAGATATTCATCAGGAGAAGGCTCTTCTCAATTAATTCTGTACTGATCAAAACCCCAACAGTTCCAAGGCATCTTTGCCCTTCTCCACCCAGGACACACTAAACACAGGAAAGGCTCCAACCTGAGGCAGATGTCACAGCCCAGAAAGGAGGTATTGGAACAACTTGGACAAAGTTTGCCATTCCAGTATCAATTCTAACCTGTTCTACTGCCTGCTGCTTCTGCAAGCTCAGATTCCAGGTTAATTCACTCTTTCAGTTATTTTATGTGATCATGCATGTCTACACCTAGTCCAAGCAGGATGGCAAAGCCAAGCTCTATCCAGGAAATATTTTCATTTAAAACAAATTTTGCATGGATGTGGAGAATCCACTCCCATCTGAGCCCAGTTCCTTGGTGCAATCTGATGCTCCAAAGAGCAGCACAAGAAGGAAAAAGGGGAGGATGTGGCTCAGTTCAAGCCTGGCAGAGGGCAGCTCATGTTCAGGTTTCAGACATTGCCACCTCCTCTGATCTTTGCAGCTGAGCTGCCCCTGAGGAGGAACTCAATCAGATCCCAACATCTCCAGGCTGATGGGCTGTGCTTCCTGCCCAGCCTGGTCCTAAATCTGCCAAAGAGCATTTTCACCTGGTCCCTAAATCCCCCAAAGAGCATCTTCACCTGGTCCTAAATCCCCCAAAGAGCATCTTCACCTGGTCCCTAAATCCCCCAAAGAGCATCTTCACCTGGTCCCTAAATCCCCCAAAGAGCATCTTCACCTGGTCCCTAAATGCCCCAAAGAGCATCTCCAGCAGCAGCCAGAGGAGCCAAAGGGAGCCCCAGATGGGGGAAGGGGCCACTTTGGGGGTCAGGGTGGAAAGCAGATCCAGCTGTGGGGCTGACCCAGCTGTGGGGCAGATCCAGCTCTGAGGGGACAATTCCTGAGGCAATTCCTGCTGTGGAAGGGAGAGGAGCCAGGCCAGAGAAAATTCAGTGATTTGAGCACGAACTTTTCCAAGAAAGGAGCCACTGGAGTGAAGAACCAGAGCTGAGGTCAAACAAGGGTGAGACAAAGCTGGAAATTAGCAGCAGAAGAGGCCAATGGATTTCCCTCTGTCCCCCTCCTTCCTTTCCCACACAGTTCTTGGCAAAACAGGGAGAAAAGTATAGAAAAGGTATTGAGGGATGGCAGAATTATCACAGAATCCTTTAGGTTGGAAATGCCCCCTGAGTCTGAGCCCTGCCACTGTTGGCATGTCCAGGTACAAGTGACAGCAGAATTCAGGCTCAGCCTCCATCAGTCTGCTGGCATGCACAAGAAAAGAAAATATTTCTGTTTAACACTGTCCTCCAGCTGGTGCTTTAGACACTCCTTGTCCTGCACGTTTAGTGGTGCTGAAGGGCCAAAAGTGCCACACAAACATAGCTTAACCCATGCAAAATCTGCCTCAAAAGACAAAATTGCTGAAGCAATTTCCAACATTTTTCTGAAGCAAATGTTGCTCAGACAGACAAATCTGGTTCTGACATGCTCCCCAAAAATAGCCATGTCAGACTCAGAATTTACATCTACATAAAGAAGGTTAATGAACCGGGCAAATTGTACTGCACAGGAAACAAATGCCAAACATTGCTCTCAGCTTTTTCTTGTGAGTCAGTGGCTGCTCTGGGAATGGGGGCACTGAAATAAATAGTACCACAAAATCCTCAGTGCAGTTGGAACTTTCCAAAATGCCATGGAGCTGTCAGTCTGCATGTCAGAATCGATGGGCAAGCTTGTCAGGAGAAAAGCAGGGGGAATTTGGGGCTTGAAATAGTCACCAGCTTCTAGGATTTAGTTTAAAAGTTATAATTATTTAAAAGTTATAATGCAAATATATATATACATATAAAACAAAACCCCATTAAATAAAAATTTATATTTTAATATATAAATAATCTTATTACAGTTTATTATTATTTATATTATTATTTAATAAATATTATTTTATATATAAATAATATATAATCTATCATGCATAATATCCACAATACAACAAAATTAAGTAAAGGTAATAAATCACACACACAAAAATAAACCCTATAACAACTATCTATTAATTTAGAAAGTTATATATTGCCTTATAAGAAAGAAACTTGTAACTACTCTCAACCTATAACCAATTACTTACTCCTTTAAAATCTCACAACCTCTAAAACTAATATTTATCTAAACAATAAATCTTTATTGACCTAAAAATAATCCCATCCCTTCATTAAACCCAACAATAATAATAGTATTATTAGTATTAATGGAAGCAAGGCCATCTCAGGATTGTAAATCAGGCTCTTTGTCCAGAACTGTGCTGTAAGAATTAACTTTTCATGTGAAATCGTAAGATATACAAATTTATTCCTGTCTGAAAAAGAAATATTCCTGTCAGAGGTGACAAGACAAATCAGATTATTTGAGGATGTTCAGGGCTCCAATCCAAGACTAGACTTGGAAGCATTAACAAGGTTTGAGGAAAGAAGAGCTTTGAGAAAGCAGAAGAATTTTCACTGCTATTGACAGAAACTCAGCAATGCATCCCAGAATTCCCAGGGCAAACCCTGAGGGTCCAAGTTGGGATTTCAAAGAATTCCCAGAAATTAGAGCTGAAGGGTCTCAAGAATGAGAAACCTCCCAGTAACCATGCTGGTCTCCCAGCTGAAGCCTCAGTGTGAATTATTCCTCATTTTCCCCCTTCCAGCCACGTCCTGGCCCATCTCAGGTGGTTTTTTCCTCTCACACAGCTCTGGTCACAAAGAACACACAGAAATGGGGAAGGCTTTGCTTTAAATGCAAGGACAAACACAATTAAATACAAATTGCACTTTGTTCCCATTTTCCTTTGCCTTTCCTATGCTGGTTTTCACCTGCACCTCATCACCTCGCACCTGAATACAAAACTGTGGGTGTTAATTACACCTGCTGCTAATTAAATAGGAGGCTTGCTTCAATTGTTGATGCTCTGATTCCCAGATATTCAGTGAGGACTCTCAGAACCATGGCTGAGGATGGGCTGACAGTGGGGACATTTTAGGAGTGCAGGCTGGATGTTCTGAGGTGTTCTTCAGAAATATTGGGCATGGTTCAGACAGAGCAAGAATAAAGTGAGGAGCAAAAAAAAAGTCAAATTTGAATTTGAATTTCCAGGTTCATGTAACCTGACCTGAGCATCAAACCCAGACATGAAATTTATGGGAGTGGCCTTCCCCACAAGATGTCTTGACATCATTTTCCCTCACACCACAGGTTATTCCCCATAATTTAAACATCTATACCACTCTTCAGCCTGAAGTTTTATGGATGTGTAAGAAAGAAATTTTATTTTATCTTCTTGTAAAGACCCACTGCATTCTTTGCATCATGATTCAGATCTAAGGAAATCTCTCCTGACCTTCTGTCTTCCAGCTCTGGGGACAAACAGATTTTGTGTTGGCATGTGCTGCCACCTAATGATATGGAAACCAAGACTTTGGAAAGAAAAATCTCAGAATTGCATTAAAAAAAAAAAAAAAAGAAAGAAAGAAAAAGCAGCTACAGAAGGGATTTGTAAATTTTATCACCTGGAACAGGGAAGGGCAAGTCCATGTATGGAAAGCTGAGGGTAGAACTGGGTGTGAGGTGGGGATGGGATCCAAACCCAGGTTCAGACTGCTTTCTAACCAAAAGGTGTCCCCACAGCACCGCAGAAATGCTGTCCAAGGTTCTTTGTGGAGCACCTGCACCCGGGGTGAGGTTACCCTGCCCCTGAGAGCAGCACAGGAACCTTCCCCAGGGAGCTGCTGCCTCCTGCGCTGCACAGGGCATGCAGCACAAGCAGCTTCCTACAATTCCTGCTCTGAAATGGGACTTTCAGCTGGGAGAAATCTGATTTTTGAGTCAGATTTCACTCACTGTGTCCTTGATAAGGAGAAATAATCTGTCTTGGACAATTGCATGGGAATGCAGAGTGGTGGATGCTGCAGGAAGCAGAATCCCGGTGTGCAGAGTTCCCTGAGTTTCAGAGTTCCTCAGACAGTTCTATCAGCTCATGAAATATCCACATTTATTTCATAACAAGCCCAGAGAAGCAGAACCACATTTCCTGACCCCAGTGCTGCCTCTTCACTCCATCCTGCCTGCAGATTCCTCCCCAAAACAGAGCTAGCAACACAGATTGGATCATTTCACAAAAAAACCCCAAACTCTATAAAAACACAGGTAAATTGAACTCCTGCAGCTGAATAGATAAAAATTTATTTCGCCTTGCTGCAACAACTCAAAGGACACTTAGCATTAGGATACACAATAGGATTACTCCAAACTATTTGTTACATTTCTCAAAAATACCAAAGATGGCTTTATCAATATCTGCAGAAAAAAAAAACCCATTTAATTCCAACAATTTTAAACCACTTTACTTGAATTAGCCAAATAATTTGGATTTTTTAATTAGCAACAGCATTGTACTACACAGAGCAGGGTTACAATCCAACCTGCAGGGGTGGGGTGGATAAAACAGAGGTTTGAGGAGGCTGAGCTTGCCAAGGGTAGGAATAAGTAAGGAAAAACTTGCACATTCAGTGAATCTAAAACCTGAAAAAAACCCCTCAATTTGGATCCCAAAAAGGCCTCTGAAAACACCCAGAAACACATGAAAAAAACCACAAATTCCAGAAGTGACAACACTAGAAAACAAGTTGTAAAATAAAGCTGCCACCCCTCCTTGCTGCATGCTCAAGGAAAGGAGAGACCACAGCTTCATCCCAAAAATCCAACTTCTTCCTGCCTTCCCTCCTTATCACTTCACTCTCCTTCCCCAGTCATGGTCATCATGTGCAGCCAAATTCTTTTAATTAATCCAATTAGCTAATAGGCTCTAATAGGCTCCAACAGCCCTTCCCCTTCTGCTCCAGGAGCTGAGGCTGCAGTGGCAGCTGAAGATGTTGAAAGTGAAGCTCAGATGTACAGAAAGACAAAAGTGATGCCTACAGGAGAAGGAAAGGAGGAATCTGTGCCCCAAGAACCCAAAAAGTTTTCTGTGAAGTCTCAGGAAAGAGCCTGGCAAACATGCAGAGACTTTTAAGCATAACCTGGGTTGGTTTGCTGGAAATAATATCTAAGGATAAGCAGGAAAAGCTGATTTAGGTGTCCCTTGTACCACATCATGCTTTTGTCCCTGCAAACAGCACACAGAGGTTCCCTGTTCCTGTTTGATCTTAATGGCCTATTCTTCTCTTATTTTTGTTTTCTGAGCTGTTTTTTTTCTGTTTTTCTGAGCTGAGTTTTAGGTTCCAAGGTCTTTAGCCTGTGATTTTTGCCTCCATTTCAACCCAGAAAAAAAAACTGATTTCACTGGGAAAGGAAACCAAAACCAGGCAAGGTGCTAAAGCCCAAAAGAATTCCTGGGCAGGTTTCTGTTGGAGTTTACACATTTCTTCTTTAAAGGTGATGTGGGGGCAGTCTGGGGGAGACCTGAGGTTCTCCAGAGCAGGCAGAGCTCAGCTCCTACTGCTCCACAGAGGGCTGTGAGCACAGACACAGCCTGACCCCCCTGGCACCAGGGAATAACCCGCAGAAAGCCTGTTCTTGTCAGGAAAATTAATCCACAAACACCAGAGGTTTGTGTCCAAAAAGGAGCAGAGGAGTCCTGAAACTTTATTCAAATGAAGAGAGATGCATTTCCCTGAGGTCTCTCAATTTGTTAGAGGATGCAGCCTCCTTTTTATCCCAATTTCCTGGCTGCATTTCCCTCTCTCTTTCCACATTGGCTGAGACATGTGACAGGTACAGACTTCCCAAATCACCTAAGACAGAGCCCTTCTAATGTAACCCCCCTTTTTCTTTTCCTAAGGAATTTCTGCTTCCTTTTATTGCTTCTTTCACCTCTCAGCATCCAGCTTTGGCCCCAGACCAGATCTCTCTCATTCCTTTCATTAATCAGTGGAATCCTTCCCATTGTTTCTTTCACCTCTCAGTAACTAGTTTTATTTTCCAGAAGACCCACGGTTTTTTTGGAAAGACAGAACCCTCTCATTCCTTTCACTGATCAGTGGAATCCTTCCCATTGTTTCTTTCACCTCTCAGTACCTAATTTTATTTACCAGCAGACCTCAGCTTGTTTGTACAGACAGACCCTTCTCATTCCTTTAATTAATCAGTGGAATCTTTCCCATTGTTTCTTTCACCTCTCACTACCCACCTTTATTTACCAGACCCCCAGTTTGTACAGACAGATCTCTCTCATTCATTTCATGGATCTGTGGAATCCTTCCCTTGTTCCTTTCACCTCTCAGTACCCAGCTTTATCTACCAGACCCCCAGTTTGTTTGTAAAGCCAAATCTCTCTCATTCCTTTCACTGATCAGTGGAATCCTTGCCATTATTTCTTTCACCTCCCAGTACCTAGTTTTATTTACCAGACCTCCAGTTTGTTTTTAAAGCCAGATCTCTCTCATCCCTTCCCTTCTGAGCCCTGCTGAAGGCACGAGGGGCCATGGCTCGGCTGTGCCCCTGTCCCCCTGCCCTCCCCCTGCCCGTGGCTGCCAGGGCTGTGACACCAGTGCTGAGCAGTCCCACGTCACTGCTGCTGCCAAACTTAGCCCTGGCCCTGGAGGTGTCTGCCCAAATAGCTGCTGTGTGCTCCTCTGAGCATGGCATGCCTCAGTTGCAGACAGCTTCCAGCCCTGTGGCGAGAGGGCACGGATGATTCATCCCGAGGAGCAGGGGGAGGAAGGGGATGGTGTCAGCCCTGGCTCTCACTGCTCCTCAGAAGATGTTTTACAACAATATTGAAGGAAAACTGCTGTGCCTCTTCCAGAGTGGAATGGAGAGGGGATTGAGGGGCTGAATTAACCAGCACACTCCAATGTTCTGTCATTAACCACTACTAGCAAGGAATTCTTGACTATCCTTAGGCTTCTCTTCTTGTTTAATTGGAATAACACAAGGACTCCTTAATTGTAAAAGCCATGGAGCTAATAAATATAAATATAAATATAAATATAAATATAAATATAAAATATAAATATAAATATAAATATAAATATAAATATAAATATAAATATAAATATAAATATAAATTCATATACCTATAACTATAAATATACATATAAATAATATAAATATAAAGCCATGGAGCTCATCACAGAATGAAAGGAGCCTCCCCACCACCTGATATCAGCACCTTGGGAGAAACAGGGGCCTGGTTGTTACCCTGGCACAGAGTAAAACAGCACAGAAGCACCAGGACTGGCACAGTCAGAAGGAGTGGAAAGGTTTTGTCAAAATCCACAGCATGTTTTCCTTATTAGAGCCAGGCTTGGGTAGTCAAGATGAGAAAGAGCCTTTAAGAAAAGAATTTCATTTCCTGTGTTGCAGGCTGCTGTATAAGAGGGTGCCTCAGGGGCAAGAGCAGAATTTGTCATGAGTGTGTTGTGTATTAAAGTAAGAATTTTTCCCTGCATGTGGGCCAAAGATATAAGAAAGGATCATAGAAAAATTTGGGTTGGAGGAGACCTTAAAACTCACCCACTGCCACCCCTGCCGTGGCAGGGACACCTTCCACTGTCCCAGGGGGCTCCCAGCCCCAATGTCCAGCCTGGCCTTGGGCACTGCCAGGGATTCTCTGGGCACCCTGTGCCAGCCCCTGCCCACCCTCACAGGGAGCAATTCCTGCCCAATATCCCACCCAGCCCTGCCCTCTGGCAGTGGGAGCCATTCCCTGTGTCCTGTCCCTCCATGCCTTGTTCCCAGTCCCTCTCCAGCTCTCCTGGAGCCCTTTTATGGTCCAAGGTCTCCCTGGAGCCTTTCCTCTCCACACTGGATGCTCCAAGGATTCCACACAAGACTTGTGCTGCTTTGGGAGCACTTGGTGCCTGTGTGAGGAACTGCCTGTGCTCAGGACATTTATTACCAGGAGCAGCTTCTGATTCCCACCTGAGGGATTCATGAGAACCTTGCCTGCATGACCTGTCTGATTTTCAGGCACACACCCCTTCAGTCTGCTGCCCAGTGGTGCTGTACAGGATGGGATCTATCTGGACCATCAGCTTAAAACCCCAGCAGGCAGCCAAGACATTCCAGGGTCTCCTTCTCTTGCCCAGGACATTATTTCCAGACATTATTTAGGGTAAGGGAGGCAAAAGTTTCCCCTAAAAGGTCACAGGGGAGAGGTCACAGTTTCTTTTCCCCCAAGAAGCTCAGGCTCTCTTTGTGCCTGGTGGCTTTGAAGTAAACATGGAGTACCCTGCAGGAATACCCCCTCAATGCTTTATGATCAGTCTCATCATTTTATAAAATAAAATATTGTCTAGCTCAGTTCAGAGTGAAGGGTCTAAAAATCCCTGAGTGAGTTTTGCAGACAAGCTTCACTAATCCCAAATCTAAGGGATAAGCACAGACAGGAGCTATATGGGAAAAGATGTCACCCAGCCACCCAAAGGGAGGCTGTGCATTTTTATCCAAGGGAATAAGAGCTCAAGATTCCAAGAAGTTTTTGCATTTAATGAATGTCTAAATCACTGAGCTGGCAGCCCTGATGGAGGACAGCTCACCCAGAGCAGAGCTGTCAGAGCTGGTTACTCCCTCCCTTTCCTCCTGTCAAAGTGAACTGCAGCAATTCCAGTGAGAACTGAACTCTGAGGGGACTGGACACGGGGCAGGTTGGCCACAGAGGCTGTGCAGTGCCCAGCCCTGGGCAGCTCCAAACCCAGCTGGGCAGGGTCTGCTTTCCCTGCTCTGGGCAAAGCTGCTGGCCTGAGCATGGCAGAGCTTCCTCCAGCCTGCTGAGCCCTCTCAGGCTCCTCACACCCAGCTCTTTGGGGAAAAGACAGTTCTGTCCTTGCAGGAGAGGAAAGTTTAATCCCAGGAGCTAGTGCTGGCTGAGATTACACAAAATACTTCAACTTCATAGAATATCAGAATGGTTTGGGCTGGAAGGGACTTAAAGATCATGTCATTCCAACCTCCCACTGCCCCAGGCTGCTCCCAGCCCTGTCCAGCCTGGCCTTGGGCACTGCCAGGGATCCAGGGGC
>JAWWEY010000462.1:0-10157 GCA_035582745.1 Loriotus luctuosus
CACAAATTTTTAAATCCCTAAATTTTTAAATCCCCAAATCCCCAATCCCCAAACCCCCAAACCCCCAAATCCCCAATCCCCAAATCCCAAATCCCCAAATCCCCAAACCCCAAACCCCAAATCCCGGCCCTGAGCGCGCCCAAATCCCTTTGGTTTGAAACCCGACCCGCCCGGAAAGCGCCGCAAACCCCAAAGCCGGGCTGAAAACCCCAAACCCGCCTTTAAACCTAAAAAAATTTTCATTTTTCTAACCCCAAACCCGCCTTCAAAATCCCAAATTGCATTTAAAGCCCCAAACCTTCCTTTAAAACCCCGAATTTGCCTCAAAAACCCCAAATCCGCCTTTAAACCTCAAAAAATACCAAACCTTTTTACACCCCGAAACTCAATTTCAAACCAAAAAAACACTTTTTACACCCCAAAAACGGCCTGAATACCCCCAAATTTGCCTTTAAAATCCCAAACCCGCATTTCAACCTCAAAAAAAATCCCTTTTTCTAACCCAAACCCGCCTTTGAAATCCCGAATTTGCCTTCAAAACCCCCAAATCCGCATTTCAACCTCAAAAAAAAAGATTTTTACACCCCAAACCCGGCCTTAATACCTCCAAATCGGCCTTTAAAACCCCCAAACCCGGCTTCAAAATCCCAAATTTGCCTTTAAAACCCCAAATTTGCCTCAAAAACCCCTTTTTCTAAGGCCAAAACCGACTCTAAAATCCCAAATTCGCCTTTACAACCCCAAAGTCGCCATTTCGTTCCCCAAATCCGCCTTTAAACCCCCGAATTCCGGCCGTAAACCCACCTCGTAAACCCCAAAATCCCGCTTCAAAACCCCAAAAAATCCATTTTTACACCCCAAAATCCACCTTGAAATCACCAAACCTCCCTCATAACCCCAAAATCCCCGTTTGACACCCCAAAATCCGCTTCGAAACCCCAAAAAAATCCATTTTTACACCCCAAAATCCGCCTTGAAATCACCAAACCCGCCTCATAACCCCCAAAAATCCATTTTTACACCCCAAAATCCCGCTTCAAAACCCCAAAAATCCATTTTTCCACCCCAAAACCCGCCTGAAAATCCCCTAAACCCACCTCAAAAAACCCCAAACTCACTTTAAATCATTTTTTCCTCCCAAACCCCACAAATCCTCCCCGACCCGAGGGGTTCGCTCCGATTTTGGGTTTAGTTGGGGATTTTTGGGGTTAATTTGGGGCTTTTTGGGGTTTATTTGGGGTTTATTTGGGGTTTATTTCGGGTTTTTGGGGTTTATTTGGGGATTTTTGGGGTTTATTTGGGGTTAATTTCGGGATTTTGGGATTAATTTTGGATTTATTTGGGGTTTATTTTGGGTTTATTTGGGATTTATTTCGGGTTCTTGGGGTTTATTTGGGGATTTTTGGGGTTAATGTTGGGATTTTTGGGTTTTATTTCGGGATTTTCGGGGTTAATTTTGGGTTTATTTGGGGTTTATTTTGAGATTTTGGGGTTTATTTGGGGTTTATTTCGGGATTTTCGGGGTTACTTTGGGCTTTATTTGGGGTTTATTTTGGGTTTTTGGGGTTATTTTGGGATTTTGGGGTTTATTTGGGGTTTATTTTGGGATTTTTGCGGTTTATTTCGGGATTTTCGGGGTTACTTTGGGGATTTTCGGGGTTTCAGGATTTTAGGCCCGGCTCAAGTTCCCCCTCCGCTCCCAAACCCCGCTCCCTGCGCGCTTTAAAAACCCCAAAAATTTGAATTTTAAACCAATTTTCCCCCCCCGATTTAGAGGAAGGAATTGAGGGGGGTAAAAAAATCAAAATAAAAATTAAACTCATAAAAAAACCCCTGAAGATCTCCCCGTAAAAACCCCGCCTAAGGACGCGCTGACACTTTAATTAAAAGTTTTGCCCCAAAAAAGCCATAAAAATTCCAAATAAAATAATAAACCCGGGATTAGGAGCGGGGAAAAATTCCCGAATTCCGGCTCGGAGCGCCGAGGTTTGATTTGTTTTTATTTCGCTTTTTATTTCCGTTTTTATTGGGATTCAAACGCTCGGCCCGCGATTCCCGCGATCTTTATTTGTGTTCCCAGCCCGCCCCGGTCCCTTGTAAAAAACGGGGAAAAAAGGGAAAAAAAAAGGGAAAAAAAAAGGGATTTTATTGGATTTGATTGGATTTTATTGGATTATTTGATGGGATTTTGGGGGATTTGATGGGGAGGACAAAGCCGAAGGAAAAGGGCGGGGAAAGCCCCAAATTCACGGCAATTCCCAAGAAATCCACAAAAAAAAATTCCCCAAAATTCCCGGCGGGGTTCGGGGGAGCGAAATAAACGGAATTAAACGAAATAAACGGAATTAAACGAAATAAACGGAATTAAACGAAATAAACGGAATTAAATTGGGCAGAGAGAAATAAAAGGAATTAAACAAAACAAACGGAATTAAACTGGGGAGAGCCTTGGGGGCGGATTTGGGGTTTTGGGGTGAAATTCTCAATATTTGGGGGTGAAATTCCCATTATTTGAGGGGTGAAATCCTCATTCTTTGCGCCGGATTTTTTTATTTTATTTCGATTTTTTATCCCAGACAGCGAAGCAAACCCAAAGCCGCCGTCGAGTCTTTTCCCGCTCCTGAAATTTCCCTTTTTTTCCCCTTAAATTTCCTGCTGGATTTGGGATAAAACCCCTCTAAAATCTCCTTTTATTGGGAATTTCCATCCCCCTTCAAACAAATCCCGGGCTGGGATCAATTTCTGCCCAAATTCCCATTTTTTTATTCAATCCCATCCCAAATTCACTTTTTTTTTATTCAACCCCATCCCAAATTCCCATTTTTTTCGGGGTGGAGAATTCCCGAGGCGCACCCTGGAAATAAAAATGATGCAAAAAAATAAAAATAAAAATAAAAAATCCGAATTTCCCGAGGTTTTTTTCCATCGGGAAGGTTCAGAATTCCCAGCCCAGGTGGAATCCCGAATTATTTTATCCCGAATTATTTTATCCCGAATGATTTGGGGGAATTTTTTCTCCTCCAGAACTGCAGGAAAACCCCGACCCCGCAGGAAATTCCGATTTTTTCCCCTTCCCGAACGATTTATTTAAATTCAAATCCCTTTTTTAATTTAAATTTTATTAAATTCCACGGCAAACCCTCCCAATATCCGGCCGCGCTCCGATATTCCGATTTTTTTCTTTTTTTGAGGATTCCGGGGGCGAGACAAACGACTTTAATCAAAATTCGCTTTTTTTTTTTTCCTCTTTTTAATTTGAATTCGGGACGGAACGAGGGCAGCGCTGCCAATATTGATCGACGAGAAATTGCCAATAAAGCCGCGCATGAAAAATTCAACAGCGGGATGAATATTTCAGTGGAAAGGGGGAGTTTGGAATGTTGAGCAGGCGGGGATTTCATTCCTTTATTTTCCTGCAGAAACCGCGAAATCCGCGTCCAAATTCATCCAAAATGTCACTTAAAAATCATTAAAAATATCATGAAAAATAGAATTAAAAATTCATTTTAAAATCAGTTTTAAAATCCGTTTTAAAACCGTGTAAAGTTTATTTAACATCCATTTAAAAATTCATTTATAATTCATTTATCATTCATTTGAAATTCATTTAAAATGGATGAAAACGCCGCGCCTGCTCCGGGTTCAAAGTTGGGAAATTCGCGGGAATTTCTTTCCATCAAAATCACGCGGAGAAGGAGTAATTAGCGTTCGTTAGGGGCTCGTTAATTAGCGCTAATTCCCGCGGCCGGCGGGGATTTGTAATTTCGCTGAATTTCTCGTTTATTGGGGAAAATTCCCCCTGAAAGCGCCGAGGGTTTATGGAGCCGCCTGAAGCTTCCCCAGGCACGGCGATAATAATAATAAATTAGATTAATCAGAGTGATTAAAAATGGGAAAAATGGGATTTTTCCAGCCCTTGGAGCGGGAGGAAAAATGGGGAGAAAAAGGAGAAAAAAGGGGAAAATTGGGAGGGGAAAAGGGGGAGGAGGAAGGAAATAAAGGGGAAAAAGGGGGGGGAAAAGGGAAAATGGGGGGAAAAGAGAAAAAGAAAAGATCAAAAAGGAGGGAAAATATCAAAAAGGAGCGAGGAGGGGAAAAAGGGAGAAAGAGGAAAAAAGGGGGACAGAAAAACGGGAAAAAAGGGAAGAAAAAGAGAAAGAGCGAGAAGGGAAAAGAGAGAAAAAAAAACAGCAAAAAGAGGAGGAGGAAAGAAGAAAAAAGAGCGAAAAAGGGAGAAAACCGAGAATAAAATTGGAAGGGAAAGAGAAAGAGCGAGAAGAGAGAGGAGAGAAAGGAGGAAAGAGGAAAAACCAAGAAAAAAATTGAAGAAAACGAAAAAGAGCGAGGAGAGAGACAGAAAAATAAAAAAAGGGCAAAAAGGGGGAAGGAGAGAAATGGGGGAGAAAGGGGGGAAAAAAGAGCGAGAAAGGGGCAAAGAGGAAAAATACAAATTAAAATCGGAAGAAAAAGAAAAAGAGCGGAGAGGGGAGGAGAGAGAAAAGGAAAAAAGAGAGAAAAGGGAGGAAAGAGGGGAAAACACGGAAAAAATTTGAAGAAATAGGAAAAAAGTGAGAGGAGAGACGGAGCGGGAAAAAAAGAGCAAAAAGTGGGGAGGAAAGAGAAGGAGGAGATAAAGAGGGGGAAAGGGCAAGAAACGGGGAAAAGGAAAAAATGGAAAGAAAAAGAAAAAGAGCAAGAAAGGGGGAAGGGAAAAATGGGAAGAAAAAGAGAAAGAAAAAGGGGGAAAGTGGAAAATGGGAAGAAAAAGAGAAAGAAAGGGCAAGAAAGGGGGAAAGGAAAAAATGGGAAGAAAAAGGGCAAGAAAGGGAGAAAGTGGAAAATGGGAAGAAAAAGAAAAAGAGCAAGAAAGTGGAAAGGGAAAAAAAGGGAAGAAAAAGAGAAAGAAAAAGAGTAAGAAAGGTGGAAAGAGGAAAAAATGGGAAGAAAAAGAGAAAGAAAAAGGGAGAAAGAGGAAAATAGGAAGAAAAAGAGAAAGAAAGGGCAAGAAAGGGGGAAAGGAAAAATGGGAAGAAAAAGAGAAAGGGTAAGAAAGGGAGAAAGGGAAAAAAGTGGGAAGAAAAATAAAAAGAAGAAGAGCGAGAAAGGGGGAAAGAGGAAAATGGGAAGAAAAGTAAAAAGAGCGAGAAGGGGGGAGAGGAAAAATGGGAAGAAAAGCAAAAAGAGCGAGAAAGGGGGAAAGAGGAAAAGGGGAAGAAAAGCAAAAAGAGCGAGAAGGGGGGAAAGGAAAAATGGGAAGAAGCAGAGCGAGAGGAGGCGGAGAGCGATGAACCCCCAGGAAGGGAGGGGACGAACCCCGCGGGGTCCCGCGGAGGGGGCGCGGTTCGGAGCGGGGCCGGGGCCGCTCTCTCTGCTCTCGCTGCGCGGCCGCGCCAGGAGCGCGCCAGGGGCTGCGCGGGCGCGGCTCTTACCGCTGCCGCGGCGCTGCGGGCCCGGCGCTTCCCATTCCCGGCATTTCCCATTCCCGATCCCCGCTCGGCCGTCACGTGGCGAGCCGGGGCGCGCGTCATCCGCGCCTCCCCTCCCCAAAATCCCCTTTTTTTTTTATTTTAGTTTTTTTTTTTTTTTTTGCCGCCCCTCCGAGCTGGTTTCGCCCCCCCCCTCCCCATCACCCCCCTCTTTCCCACCAAAAAAAAAAAAAAAAAAACCGCGGCTCGGCAGCCCGAGCACAGCGCGGCCGAATATAAAATAACAAAACCCCCCAAAAAAAAGCAGCGAGCGCGGAGCCCAGCCCCGTGCGAGCGGCGGGGCCGGCGATGTTCAACTCGGTCAGCCTGGGCAACTTCTGCCCCCCGCAGGCGCGCAAGGAGCGCGCGGGCGGCGGCGGCGGCGACTTCGGGGAGCGCGGGGGGAACCTGTACGTGCCCGGTTGTGCGTACTACGTACCGGAGCTGCCCGCCGTGCCCGGCTTCGGGCCGGGCCGCCAGCTGCCCTACCCGTACCCGGCCGTGCCCCGCGAGGTGCCCTACGCGCTGGAGCCCGCGGCCAAGTGGCCGCCCCCGCGCGGGAATTACGCGGCGTGGAGCTCCGCGGAGGAGCTGCTGCACCGCGAGTGCCTGCCGGCCGCCGAGGTGCTGATGAAGAGCGAGGGGTACCACCACCATCATCATCATCATCACCACCACCACCAGCACCAGCAGCAGCAGCAGCCCCAGCCCCAAAGCGCGCCCGCGTTCTACCCCGCGGCCGGCAAGGGCTCGGTGCTGCCGCAGGGCTTCGATCGATTCTTCGAGAACGCCGCGCTCTGCGCGCCCGACAGCGCGGACGGCGGCAGGAGCGCGGAGGGCAACGCGCAGGAGGAGGAGGAAGAGGAGGAGGAGGAGGAGAACGCCAACCCCGGCGCGGCCCCGGCGGCCCCGGCGAGCGGAGCCAAGGAGGGCTCCAAGAGCGGCGCTCAGGGTGCGTTAAACCGGGCTTAGCGCGGGCGGCTCAGAGCGGGTTAAACCGAGCTCAGGGCGGGTTAAACCGGGTTTAACGCGGGGCAGCTCAGAGTCGGTTAAACCGAGTTTAGCGCGAGTTTAACGCGGGGCGGCTCAGAGTCGGTTAAACCGAGTTCAGAGCAGGTAGAGCCGGGTTTAGCGCGGGGCAGCTCAGGGGAGAGCCGAGTTTAACGCGAGAAGCCCAGAGCAGGTAAAAGTGGGTAAAACCGAGCTCAGAGTGGGTAAGAGCTGAGTTTAACGCGAGAAGCCCAGAGTAGGTAAAACCGAGCTCAGAGGAGGCAGAGCCGAGCTCAGAGCGGGTAAAACCGCGTTTAAAGCGGGGGAGCTCCGAGAAGGTAGAGCCGAGTTTAACGCGAGAAGCCCGGAGTAGGCAGAGCCGAGTTCAGAGCAGACCGAGCCGAGTTTAAAGCAGGGCAGCCCAGAGCCGGCAGACCCGAGCTCAGAGTGGATAAACCCGAGTTCAGAGCGGATAAACCCGAGTTCAGAGCGGATAAACCCGAGCTCAGAGTGGATAAACCCGAGTTTAAAGCAGGCAAACCCAGCCCGGCCGCGCTTTGCCCAGCCGAGTGTTTTATGTGCGGTTTTATAAGCGCGGCCGCGGTTTTACGAGAAGCTCCGCCGCGCTTTCTTCTTTCTCCCTTTTTCTTTTTTACGACGGCGGCAAAAAAATAAAAGGAAAAAAAAAAAAAAACCAACAAATCCCAAACCTAAAAAGCGGCGAGAGAACAACAAAAAAAGGAAAATAAAACGTAAACCCGGCCATGCTAAGCCCGGCCGCGGCCGCGCTCTCTCTCCCGGAGTCTGTGAAATTTTAAAAGCGCGGCCCGCTGACAAAAATTAACTTTGATCGTGAACTTAGGCGGCGTTTTAAAGCCGGGCTTGCCGCGGGTCAGAGGCAATTGGGCAGAACGCGCCGCTTGCCCCGCCGCTCCGCGGCCGCGCTTTTAATGAATTTCCAATTAAAACCGCGCTGCGGAACCCTCCGCGCCGGGCGGGCTCGGGGCGAGGCAGGAACCGCCGGGGTTTGGGGCGAAAATGAGAATTTTCCCCATTTTCCCCGATTTTCCCCGATTTTCCCGATTTTCCCCGATTTTCCCCGATTTTCCCCGATTTCCCCCATTTTCCCCCATTTCCCCCATTTTCCCCGATTTTCCCCCATTTTCCCCGATTTTCCCGCCTCTCCCGAGCCGGGCTTTGTCAGGAGAGGATTTCCCTTCGCGCCGGCTCCAGACCGGGTCTGAAATTCCGTTTTCAATCGCATTTTAGGGATTTTATTTGGTTTTATTTGGGTTTATTGGATTTCCAGCTCCCCGCGCATCCTCGGGACGGGTTTGGGGAATTTTCGGGGACGTTTTCCCTTTTGGTATCTTTTTTTGGGATATTTTTCCTTCTGGCATCTTTTTTGGGGGGATATTTTGCCTTTCGGGATATTTTTTTTTGGGGATATTTTTCCTTTCGGGATTTTTCTGGGCGGATATTCCGCCTTTTGTGCTGTTTTTTGGGGGCTGTTTTCCCTGTTGGGACTTTTTGGAGCTGTTCCCCCATTCGGGATTTTTTTCCGGTTATTTTCCCTTTTAGGATTTTTTTGGGGGGCTATTTTCCCTATTGAGATTTTTGGGGGCTGTTTTCCCTTTTTAGGATTTCTCTGGGGGCTGTTTTCCCTTTTTAGGATTTTTCCCGTTATTTTCCCTTTTAGGATTTTTTTGGGGCTGTTTTCCCTTTTTAGGATTTTTTTTCCGGCTATTTTCCCATTTAGGATGATTTTTTGGGGCTATTTTCCCGTTTCTCGGCATTTTTTGGGGCTATTTTCCCGTTTCTCGGCATTTTTTGGGGCTATTTTCCGATTTATTGGGATTTTTCCGGCTCCGTTTTCCCCATTTATCGGGATTTCTTTGGGGCTATTTTCCCATTTATCGGGATTTTTGGGGCTATTTTCCCATTTAGGATGATTTTTGGGGCTATTTTCCGGTTTATCGGGATTTTTTTGTGCTGTTTTCCCATTTATCGGGAATTTTTGGGGCTCTTTTCCCATTTAGGATTTTTTTGTGCTGTTTTCCCGTTTCTCGGGATATTTCGGGGCTATTTTCCCATTTAGGATGATATTTTGGGGCTATTTTCCCATTTAGGATGATATTTTGGGGCTATTTTCCGGTTTCTCGGCGTTTCCCGGCTCCGTTCCCCCTCCGGCGCCCCCCGGTTCCCGCTCCGCTCCCCCCGGCGCGGCGGGGCCGGGTCGGGGCCGGGTTTGATCAAAACCGAGCCCGGCCCCGCTAATCCCGGCCTGAGCGGGCCGCCTTTGATCCGCGAGCCGCGCCTAAACCCGCCAGGCCTGACCCTGAACCGCGCCTAAACCCCCCAGACTCCGCTCTAACCCGCGCCTAAACCCGCCAGGCTTGACCCTGAACCCCCCAGGCTGTGCTCTGCTCTGAACCGTGCCTAAACCCCCCAGGCTCTGCTCTGAACTGCGCCTAAACCCCCCAGGCCGCGCCTAAACCCCCCAGGCTCTGTTCTGAACCCCCCCAGGCTGGTGCTCTGCTTTGAACCGCGCCTAAACCCCCCAGGTTGTGCTCTGAACCCCCCAGGCCTGACCCTGAACCGCGCCTAAAGCCCCTAGGCCCGGCTTTACCCACAAAAACCCCAAATCCGCCTAAATCCCAAAATCCGCCCCGAAATCCGCCCGGAGCCCGCCCAGGAACCCCAAATTGCAGCCCCGGGTTTGGGGGATTTGTTCGTTTTGGGGATTTTTGTTCATTTTTGGGGGGATTTGTTCATTTTTGGGGACATTTGTACTTTTTGGGGGGATTTGTTCATTTTTGGGACATTTGTTCATTTTTGGGACATTTGTTCATTTTTGGGGAGATTTGTTCATTTTTGGGGACATTTGTTCATTTTTGGGACATCCGTTCCTTTCACAGTAATTCTTCCTTTTGAGGTGATTTGTTCTTTCAGACATTTATTCATTTTTGGGGTATTTATTCCTTTTGGGATATCTATTCCTTTTGGGGTATCTATTCCCTTTGGGGGAATTTATTCCTTTTCAGGTATTTATTAATTTTGGGGGAATTTATTCCCTTTGGGGTATTTACTCCTTTTAAGGTTATTAATTCCTTTTGGGGTTAATTGCTCCTTTTTGGGTTATTTGTTCTTCACTCCTTTTGGGGTTTTCCGTCCCTTTTTGGGCTCCCTGTTCCTTTTTGGGCTCCTCGATCCTTTCCGAGTATTTATTTTTTTATCGGGCCACCCATTCCTTGGGTTTTTTCCTTTTCTTTATCCCATTTTCGGGCCACCCATCCTTTATTAAATTCTTTTTTTTTTTTCAGGCTATTTCTCCCTTTTTCGGGCCACCCACCCCCTGATAATTCCGAATTTCTCCAGGTTATTTCTCCCATTTCCAGCCCTTTTAGAATCCCAGATTTCCCAGGCTATTCATCCCACCCCTGCAATAATTCCATATTTCCCATATTTCGGCCCACCCACCCCATTAATAATTCAATTTTCCCCCCATGTATTTACCCCATTTTCGGCCCACCCTCTCCATTAATAATTCATATTTTCCCAGTATATTTACCCCATTTTCGGCCCACCCACCCCATTCCCATTCCCAATTTTCCCCCCGCTATTTCACCCCCGATTTCCCTTTAATTTCCCCCAAATTAGCTTTAATTTCACCCCAAAATTCCCTTTCAGTTAACCCCCAAA
>JAWWEY010000463.1:0-10135 GCA_035582745.1 Loriotus luctuosus
AGAAAGAAATGGGAAAGGGCTTGGGAAATCCATCTCTAAACCCCTTGGCCCACTAACCATACAGTATTTTTATTAATGCATGAACTTCTGATTGTTGAGTTTAATTGTTCTCTAAAGACACCACAGTAAGGGGTGGTGATGCAGCTCAGGGTCCTGGGAAGGCTGTTTGCTAAAAAGAATGAGGGGGTGGAAGAGGGGGGCACTTCACGTGTCATTCTGGAAGTGATCTGCACATTGCAGTGGGATCAGAACCCCAGGACTTTGTTGTTTTGGCAATTTCAAGGACAAGTCTCCCAGCTCTGCATCACCACTGGGCTTCTGGGCCATTACTGTGATCAGAAAATCAGAGCAGATCCAGCTGAGAGAAACCTGGGAAAATTCCAGTTATAGGTTTCCCATATGTGGTGTCTTCACTTGGTCTTTATGGACAAATACCCCATATTTACCTTAAAAAATATCCTTCTCTTCAGTATTTGCATTTAGCTTTTCTAGAATCATAGAATGGTTTGAGGTGGAAGGGACCTTAAAGACCATTTTCTCTCAACCCCCTGGCATGGGCAGAGAAGCCCATGGCTCAGAGAAGCTGTGGCTGCCCCTGGATCCTTGGAAGTGTCCAAGGCCAGGCTGGACAGGGTTTGGAGCACCCTGAGATAGTGGAAAGTGTCCCTGCCCATGGCAGGGGGTTGGAACTGGATGATTTTTAAGGTTCCTTCAACACAAAACGTGTCATGGCTCTGGGAGATCTGTGCTCTGCAGTGCAGTGAGAGCAAAGCACACTTTTCAGAGCATGAAAACTTCCTGCTGAACACAGGAAGTTTTAGTTCTTTACCCAGCATGGGGGAAAAGGAAGTATTTCAGGGTGAGGTGGTTGTGGAGGGTCTAAGCCCTGAAGGTGAGGTAAGAATGTTTGCTGGCTGCAGCTCAATAAAATACCTGGAGAGGAAAGGCAAACAGAAATAGCCTGTGACAAAAACCCTGCTGATAAGGAGGCCTCAAAGTGGAACTGAACTTTGGCAGGTTGGTTGTTTAGGTCTGGCTGCCAAGACTTTCCAGGGTTAGGATGTGAAAAACTGGGAGAAAACCTGGTTTTTCTTTCTCCAAACCTGCTTCTTCCTTCTGTCACTGAGAGAATCTGTGAAAAAGAATAAAGCAGAAGAACCCAGAGGGGGTTAAAAACGTTGTGAAGCATTCTCCTCAAATCCATCTGGGGTTGCCTTGCTCTTGGAAAGGTGCCTTATGGAACTTTGGATACCTACGGGCAGATGGATGGTGCTAAAATCAGTGCTGCTGGAACCCTGGGTGCTCCCCCAGCCCCTTGTGTGCCACCCCAGGGAAATGTGAGCTCCCACTTGTGTCCAGTGAAGGGACCTGGCTGCTGGAGCACCCGGGGGGATTCTGGCTGCAGGACCTGCTGTGGCAGCTCTGAAACCCGCGGGCAGAGCAGGGCAGGGGCAGTCAGCGTGCCCAGGTCACCGTGCCCAGGTCAGAGAGGCACACAGGGACCTCAGCACCCTGAGCTGTGACATCAGGCTGGACTTTGGCCAAGGGTGGCCAGGCTGCACTCGCCTGGATGGACGCGACAGGGGCTGCTGCATCACGGCCTGCAAACCTCAATTTCCTTCTCTTCTAAATGACCTTCAGCTCCAAAAGCTTCCCCACCCCATCCCCAGCACCTTCTTCTGCCTTGCCACCTCCCTTTTTGCCATTGCAGTGGCAGGGAAAGCTCTGACTCTACCAACAAGCTCCATCAATCCTTCCCTCTAAGAGAAAACCTGAAGGGGAAGGAACACTTCCCACATGATTGTACTGGTGGCACTCAAAACTCTCCAAAATCCCTGAACAGAGAGATTTCCTGGGGCTGTGTGAGCCAAGAGGCCCCAGGTGTGACCAGTGAGCACCTGAGGGCCCTAATGAGCTTTAATGACCCTAATGAGCCTCAGCTGTGCTCTCCTTAGGGGATGATTTCTATTCCTGCAAAGCAACCCTGTGAGCAAGGGGAGAATATGACTGGTGCTTGTGTGTACTGGTTAAAAACCAGACACTTGTAAGAAAAAAAATCAACTCTGCTCAGGTAATTTTGGGGTTTGAAAGGTTTGGAGCTATATAAATATGTATTTACAGGTCTGGTTTTGGACCAGATATATATGTGTGTGTGTGTGTATAAATTTATGTGTATTTTTTAAGCCAGCTCACCTGAGCTTATCTGTAAGGCAGAAATGCCCCCTTTCCCACCTGTATTTTTTTTAGGCAGTTGTTCAGCAGTTCTCTATGCAAGCACACACCTCTGGACTTTGTGGAGGAAAACAGCCCACACTGGGGATGAGGCTGTGGTGAGATGTATAAAAAGAGCTACTCCCCCCCAGCCCTGTGAGCCTCCCCACTTGCAAGGAGCTGTCTGAGTGCTTTGTGTTTCATTGTCTGGAGGTTGCCAGGCTGCACTTTTCAGGACAGCCTCCCTTTTGTCCTCCTTTTTCTCTATTTTTCTCCTTCCCTCTGCCTGAAACAAGCTGTGGAAAAGCCCCTGGTCTGGCCACTCCCTATGAGCTGTGCTTGCTAAAGAGATTGGGTCAGGGAAAGGGGGCAAGTCTGAGCATAGCAAAGTGACAGGAGCTGGCTTTGCATCTCCATCTGAGGCATCTCAAAGCCTGATAAGCTGAAAAAAAGACTTTGCTGTGTTAATGCACAATTATATTTTTGAGCAATTTTTGGAAAATGAGGCTGGGATCAACCTGGGGATGTTGTCCGGCCCAGTTTCCTGAGCCTGGCTTTGGCATGGGGAATGGATGCCTGACCTCTGCAGAGAGCAGCTGCTGACAGAGATTTCTCAGTTTCTATGGTGAATTTATCCCAGTAGTTTGCTACTACAAAGAAGTCTCCTCTTTCTACAGCTTCCCTCTATCATCTTTAAGCCCAGCCCCAGCTGAGTTAGAATTTAGTCACAGCCTTTTCTTTCCTCCTCCCTTCTTTTCTCTTTTCAAATCTGAAGAGGCCTCAGCTGCCTCCCTGTTTCCTTCCACTCTCACCTTCCAGGTCCTGTTTCCCAGACCTTGTTCTTTCCTTATAAAACTCTTGATAACCCGTTTCCCACTTAAGGCTTTGTTGTATCCTTGTTTTTCTGCCTTCTGGCTGCTGTGGGTGAAGGTTTGGCTTTGAGGAGCACACCCTGCTCCCTCTGCTCCAGAAACCAGCCTTGTAGTTATCCCAATCTCCTGCTGCCGAGGGCTTCCTTAGGCTCTTGCTGAAATGAGAAATATCCAGAGAGCTTTTCCTTTCTTGAGATTAGAATGGTTTCTACAAGTCCTTGAGATGTGACCATGATGGTTAAAACCCCACTGTGCAAATGGAAGTTTTCCCCTTCTTTCCCCACTCCATGCTCCATCCTCTCCCTTACTTTGTCATCTCAACAACTGCTAAGGAAACCTTTCTCATCTTGTCAATTGGCAATTAAACTGCTCTGTAATTCAGTTTTAAAATAGCCTTTAAGTCAGGCTGTGCCCATGCTATTAATTTGAATTTTAAGTGAAGTTGTGGGTGCTTAACAAGCTCTGTGCTGCTTTAAAGCCTTTCTCCAAGGCTCAAAGAATGCCCCTGGCAGGGAGTGCAGGAGCGTTGTGCACTCCTTGTTTAGAAATGGAGTGCATTAAACCAGGTTCCTGTAAAAGCCATTTTAGGTGAAATTAAGGCACTGGAATTCCTTTGGGAAATGGTCCATTTAGGATAGAGCCACAGTGCCAGGAGCTGTTTGTCTGATGGTCAGTTCATGCTGTGATCAGTGCAGGGCCAGCCCCTCAAGAAATGCATGAGCCAAACCCAGCAAGGAGAGGAAAAGAGCCGAGCTGAGCTCAGAGAGCTGCAGAGATGAAATGCCACAGATGTGCCTGGAGCACGGCCCTCCCCAGCAGCTTTTCTCACAGTTCAGTGTTCAAAAAGCTCAAAGCTGATGCTCAGGACTTTGGGATCTGGCTTGGAACTGCAGAGGGGATGAGCTCCCTTACTGGAACTCCGGCACTGGTGTGCCACAAGCCTGCAGCCAGATTGCTTCTCCTTCAGCTTAAATTCAATGTTCTTTTAGTTTTGGGGTTTTATTAAGTATTCTTAGAGATGCTATAAGTGAAAGAAGAGAACAGAAATAGGCTGGAGCACCACAGGCAAAGTAATTGATATTTTACTCTTCCTCTTTTCCTTTTAAAAATATATGTAGATAACACGAACTTTTTAACTCTGTGGTTTGGGAGAAACACTCTTTTTTCCCTATCCTGGGAAGAGATATGCAAGTCCTGAGTCCCTGGGGCAATATTCCCTGCATTTTTAAAATGTTTTTACAATAAACAAGGGGCAGATGAGATGGACAAAGAAGATACAAATCAGAAACTCACCAGGCAGCAGCCTCCAAACTCTTTGGGTGATGCAGAGAGCAGTAGGGCGTGAAGGTTGCTTTCCAGTGCGAGATTAATCCACAATAACATGCTCCATGAAATTAAAGGCACTGCTTAGAAGCCACTTGTTATTTCCCGAGGTGCAGGAGATGGAGGGTTTGACAAAGCCTGGGCAGAATGATGAAGAATATTCCTGTCAGATTTCTCCTTCTCTTCTTGTGCCAGCAAGAGGAACCCACCCTCGTTAAGGGTTTTGTTCCTGTGTGACAGTGTGTAGTTTTCCCAGCCGGGTTTTCTCTCCTGACAGCTCAAGTCTCGCCTCTCCAAGAGCAGAGCACGCAGTGCCCCCGGGGCTTTGCCGCTGGGAGCACTGGGAGAGATCCTGGAACACTGGCAGGGAACTGGGAGCACAGGGAATGCCAGGAGGGAACTGGGAGGGAGAGTGGGAGCAGCGGCAGTGACCAGCAAGGAGCACTGGGAGGGATATCAGGAGCCCTGGGAAGGAACAGCGCTCCCAGTCCCTGCCCGGTGCTCTCCCCATCCCTGCCGGGGCTTGCCAGGAAGAGGGATCCTGGCAGGGAGCTGGGAGGGAACTGCTCAGCGCTCTGCAAGGGGCAGCAGCCCCAGGGGTGACCAGTGAGGAGGGGGAAGTGCCACCAGTCTCTCCCAGTGACCCCAAAAATGGGGGGTTATGAGGAGAAAAGGGATTGAAATGGAGAGGGGAAAGCTTTTCTGTAATTGTGTTTGAACTGGGGAGGATCCCCATTCACCTGTGATTTGAAGGGTCCCAATTGATGGAAAACTCACCTTTTTCATCATTTTGGGTGCCTCTCTAGGCGGGCAATCACAGTTTTCCTTGATTTTCATGTTGAAATGGAAGGATAAACCCTTTATGGTGCAGTTTGAATTGAGGGAAAGAGCCCCATTTTCATCATCTTCAGGTTCAAACTGAGAGCAAACACGGCTGCCCCTGGTCTGAAAGGGCTTCCCTTGAGAGGAACCTCTTGATGTGCCACTGTAAGAGTTCCATCGAGGGGGAGCCTCCATTTGAAGGGACCTTCACAGATGAAAAAGATGTGCAAAAGCCCCCAGAATGGTCTTTGTTGAGGGAAATTGAAAAGGAAAACTGCATTTCCCCTCATGTTAGGAGGCTATATTGAGGAAAAATCCCCCTTCATTCGGTTTTTATTCCAGATTAAATGGAGGGGAGACCCTCCTTATGCATCATTTAGGAATCTAAATCGAGAGGGAAACTCCGTTCTCCCCTTGACTCCAGGCTTTGAACTGGCGACAAGAGGGAGTTTCCCCTTGGTTTAATCCATGGAGCAATTGAAATAGAAGGGTGAGGATGAGCTGGCGCTGCCAGCTGGGCTCAGTTTCTCCCTGGGCATGGCAAACACCGCCAGGCACCGAGCGATGCCCCCGGCCCTGCCTGTGCCGCGCCCGCCGGACCCAGCAGCGCTGGCAGCTCCAGGAGCAGCTCAGCGCCTGCTCCGCGCTCGGCCCTCCGAGCCCGGCCCGGAGCGGGGGCTCTGGACACATCCCCGGCTGGGGCAGAGCCGCTGCTCGGCCCGGGGATCCTTTATCCCCCTGCTGCAGCTGCCAGGGGCCGAGGGCACAGTCCTGGTTCCGAGGCTGGAGCCCTGCTGCTTTACCGCTCGTTCTCTTGCCAGGATTTGTGTCATAATAAATTCAAAGAATTCCCCCCAGTCGTGTCCCTTTATAGCAGTGACCGGTGAATGATCTCAGCCTGGCCTTTGCAGACCATCGAGCCTTTCCTGCTGTGCTCTGTTGCCGGCCCAGGGGGAGAGGGAGACGCACAGAGCGGCTTTGCTGGCCCCGGGCACCTGGCCTGGCCCAGTCCAGCCCAAGAATCCCTGCCGTGATTCACTGCTAACAGCCCCAGAAGCGGCTTCCCCGGGGCTCCGGTTTTCACCAGCTCCAATAGAGTGGGCCCTTTTTCTTAGCAAGGTTTTTGCAGAACAGGAGTGACCTGACCGCTCTCCTCGCGTGGCTCCTGCTTCTAAAGATGCCGCTGGCTCCCAGTGTGGCACGGGGAGTCACTTTGGTGCAAGAAAGCAAAACGGCTCCGGTGATTTCCACGGCGCGCCCGGCCCCGCCCGGCCCCGCCTCACCCCGCCCCTCGCTGCTTCCCCGCACTCTGATTGGTCAAACCGGCCACAAGCCGCTCCCACATCGGCTATGCGCTGCGCAATCAGCTCCAGTGCCTGGGGAGCGTGTTCTGCGGCGGCAGCTCGAGTCAGCTCCAGCGCTTGGGGAAGCTGTGCTGCAGTACAAGATTCAATCAGCTCTACTGCCCGGAGTCTGTCCCGCGGCACCAGCGGCAGTGTCCGCTGTGTCTGGCCGGGACCGGAGCGGCGGCCGGCACGTTCGGGTCATTCCAGAGCTGCTCGGAGGCGGCTCCAGCCCAGGTGGGACCCGCGGTCGCTGCTGCCCCAGCTCGGGGCTCGCTGCGGGCTGAGGGGGCCGCGGTGAGGGCCGGGGGGCTCTGGCGAGTTCCTGGTGCCGGCTTCCCCCGTGTCCCCCCTGCGCTGGGATCGCCGAGGCAGCGGCTGCCCGCGCTCTCCTCCTTGCCCGGATGGCCGCGATGGAGCCGGTGCCGCGGCAGCGATGGCTCATCCCGGCTGCTCTCGGTGGGACGGAGGCGGCTGCTCCGTGCCCGGCACCGTTCCCGCCCGTGCGGCACCGGGCTCGGGGCCGCTGCTCGGGCGGGAGGTGTCCGTGCCCGGCTCGGGGCTGGCACGGCATGAACTTGAACGTGCCTCAGAGCCCAAAGCGCTGCAGGCGCCGAGTGCGGGCACAAAGCGCCGCATGGTGCCTGCTCCGGGGCCGAGGCTTCTCGGCGCTGCCCTCTGTGCCAGGAGCCGCTCCGTGTGCCCAGGCAGGGAGCCGCAGCGGCCGTGCCGGCTGGGTTAGAATTTAGTGCCAGCCTTTTCTTTCCTCCTCCTCCCTTATTTTCTCTTTTCAAATTTAAATCGGCCTCAGCCTCCTCCTTATTTCATTCCTCTCTCGCCTTCCAAGCCCTGTTTCCCAGACCTTGCTGTTTCCTTATACCCCTGATAACCCGTTCCCCACTTAAAGCTTTGTTGGATCCTTGTTTTTCTACCTTCTGGAACTCAGGCAGTGGAGTGCCACAAGCCTGCAACCAGATTGCTTCTCCTTCAGCTTAAATTCAACGGGTGTTTTTGGTTTTGTGGTGTTTTGTTTTTTTTTGGGTTTTTTTTTTTTTTTTTTTTTTAGTATTGTCGGAGAAGCTAGATGTGAAAGATGAGAACAGAAATAGGCTGGAGCACCACTGGCACAGTAATTGATATTTTACTCTTCCTCTTTTCCTTTTAAAAATACATGTAGATAAGAAAAACTTTTTAACTCAGTGGTTTGGGAGAAACACTCTTTCCCCCCATTTTTGGAAGAGATATGCAAGTCCTGAGACCCTGGGGCAATGCTCCCTGCATTTTATTTATGTTTTTACAATTAAACAAGGGGCTGATAAGATTGACAAGGAAGATACAACTGAGGAGCTCGCTGGGCAGCAGCCTCCAAACACTTTGGGTGATGCAAAGAGCAGTAGGGTGTGAAGGCTGCTTTCCAGCGCGAGATTAATCCATAATAACCTGCTCAGTGACATCAGAGTCACTGCTTAGAAGCCACTTGTTATGTCCCAAAGTGCAGGAGGTGGAGAGTTTGACAAAGCCTGGGCAGAATGATGAGGAATATTCCTGTCAGATTTCTGCTTCTCTCCTTGTGCCAGGAAGAGGAACCCATCCTCGTTAAGGGTTTTGTTTCTGTGTGACAGTGTGTAGTTCAGAGCTAAAGCAGTGCCCAGGAGCGTTAATTATTTAATCTGCACTGCCCCCTCAGCCGTGTGAGCTCTGAGCAGTGCGCTGGGAAGTGCGGCCGAGCCAATTTCGGGCAGTCGGACTCGGAGCTTGAAGGGTTTGGAGTCAACAGCGGAGACTGAGCTCCCTCTGTGGTCAGAGAGGGGAGACTCCTTCCTCTGCAGGGAACGCTTTCCCAGCCGGGTTTTCTCTCCTGACAGCTCAAGTCTCGCCTCTGCAAGAGCAGAGCACGCAGTGCCCCCGGGGCTTTGCCGCTGGGAGCACTGGGAGAGATCCTGGAACACTTAACATTATTCAGATCTCACTTTGCTTAATCTTACCAACACTAAAATCGTATTCAAATAAAACAGAACCGAACTAACAATCAATATCCTTAAAAGTTCCGAGTACTACAAAATGTAACTTATTCTGATGCTATTAATACCAAAAGGCACTGAAAATGAAACTAAGCATGGTTGCAATAACGGCCTGATGGATTTACTGGAGGGATTGGAAAAGTGTGACAAACACTTTCACCCTATGTAATTTAACATTGAGAAAAACTCATGGTAGCAACAAATTTTATGGAATCATAAATTTACTAAGACCTTTTAAAGCGCAATTACACCAAAAGAAACAACAATGTAGATTTTGGCAAGATGTCCAACAAACCGGGAGCTTCTCGAGATTGTATTTAGTGTAATACCACGTGGTAAATGTTATCAGCATTTCTGTTAAAGAAATTAAATTGTGTTATGCTGCACGTGATAAAAATAATAATGAGGCACTGGATTAACCGCTTTGAATCTCTCCAGTAACAATTCTCAGGGAAATCATAGTTCACGAGAAACTCAAGATTAACTTTAAAAAGGCATTTCAGCACATGTTTACGGCATTCTAGGACACGGTGCGTGGGGTTTCAGTAAGCAGGGGCAGTCAGAGCCCTTCCGGCAAATGCCGGGGGTTCGCCCCGCCGCAGCGGGGGAGCCACTGGAGGGGAGTCAGTTGGCCCGGGGCCAAGCGGAGCCGCCGGGCAAAGCCGAGCCCCGGGAGCGGGGAAAGCCCCGGCGGCAGCGAGGGCAAAGCCGAGCTGGGACCCGCTCGGGGTGAGGAGGCGGCCGGGGGGATAAGATGGTCGCGGGCATGGGAGCGGCGCTTCCGCTCCGCCATTAGCTGCGGTTCCGCCCGCTGATTGGTCAGATGGGCGGAAAGCCCGCCCACAGCCAGCTCCGCTCCAGTCAGTGCTATTGGGCAGTTCCGGTCCGTGCGGCAGTGGCCGCGCCATATCGTTCAAGCGGGCCCGGGGGCGGCGGCGTGGGGCGCGTTCGTGTCATGGCTGAGCCTGGCGAGGCGGCGATGGCAGAGCTCGGAGGCGGCTCCAGCCCAGGTATGACCCGCGGTCGGTTGTGCCTCGCCGCGAGCGGAGGGGGCTGCGGTGGGTGGGGGGTAGGGGGTTCTGGCGGATTCCTTGTGCCAGGTCCCCCCCTTGACAGGTGAGAAAAAAGGAATTCACTGCTTAGTGTTTTTGAAAGGTCAATAATAATAATGGTTGTAATACTAGTCGGATAAAAAGGGATAATATTTCCAGCGCTGGATGCTCCTGGTCAACAGTGAAAGAACACACCGGGGCATACTGATAATGTTCTGTTTATACTGTTACATTGCTGAGGTACATGCATATTCATGTATTTAATGCATTATCCAAACATTCTTTCGAACCTTCTTGTGTTTAGGGAACTCCTTTTTCTGACTTCTTCACATTCTTATCTGCATGACTTCCTGGGTGTCAGGTCAATGTATTATATTTCTTGTCTCCATCCTGCTGTTTAACATCCTCTGATAAGATTTTAATATTTTCTCCTTAATTTTAACTTGGTAGTCTCTAATTGTCCTCCAGTGCTCTGGTTTCTGTTACTGTTA
>JAWWEY010000464.1:0-10080 GCA_035582745.1 Loriotus luctuosus
TCCTCCTCCTCCTCCTCCGTGTCTGAGCTCCTGGAGTGCAGAGTGGGATCCCAGGAGCTGCTTCCTGCTGAGCCAGCAGCTCTGCTGGGACTGGGCAGTGCTGGGCCCTGAGCCCCTTGTGCAGCCCCGGCAGGGCCTGGCTCTGGTGGGTAGGCCTCAAGCCCCTTGCTACGATCTGCTTATTAAAATGACCAGAAAGGCCTCTGCCTGAATTAAAGTGCAAACAAGGCCATATGCCAAAGTCAATAGTATGGGTTTTATTCAACAAGAAATGAGAGACAGAGAGAAATAGAAAAGAAGTGAGGGGAGAAAAAAAGTGGAAGAGACAGATTTAGTAGAAAACATCACCACTCTGTAGATCCCAATGGATCTACAGATCCCCCAGTCTTGTGGATGCTCTCCATTCAGATTTTCTTGGTGCTGAAGGTCCCCTGCAGAGATGGAGTTCTGTGGGTTGATAACACACTTGGGCTGGGTGGGAATGCCCAGACACCTGCCCTGGAGGGGGCAAGCTTGGCACAGTCTCTTGCAGGAGCCTCTGGATATCCCACAAATCTCTTCCTCCCTCCCTGGCTGTGGGGCAGGCTGTGCCAACGTGGCCTCAGCAGATGAGCCTGGGGGCTACAGCCTCCCCCAGCCCAAGCCTGGTCCCAGCTGATTTTCAGGACAGCTGAGGCGTTTGGTTTTCTTGTGGATACATTCTCGTGTCTTAGTCTTGTTTCCTTGTCCCTAGACCAGAGGTAATTGAACATCAGTGTCACCTTTATCGTATCTCAGGTTCTGTTTGGCAGCTCAAGTCTCAGCTCAAAGCTGCAGTCAGGGGTGGGCTTGGGTGGTCTCAGCCTCTTTATTCAGTTTAGCCATAATGGGCAAAGCTCCATCCTAGCAGTGTTTAAGCCATTACCCATAACATTTCCACCTCTCACAACCATTTTAATATGGATATGAAGGAAACAATCTGCATTTAGCTAGTATGTGTAAAAAATTTCCTATAGCAATCTGGCTAGCCTGGTCTAGATAGTAAGCATGAAAAATGGTAAGTATGAAGCAAAATCTTTACTCTCATAAGACAAGATGTGGTTTGTCATATTTTTGTGTAGTCTTGTAAAGAGGAAAAATGTCGGACTGACAGAACTGATGCATTGTGAAGACTTCATGTGTCTTCAAATTAGTTACACTGGTTTAATCTGACCACGGTTCTCAGCCCTTTCATATCAAGTTCTCAGAAAAATTAAAATGTTTTAAAGGTTTAGGATCATAAAGCTCCTTTGCTTTAAAGATGACAACATAAAAAGCAATTAGAAGACTGTCAAATGAATATACGTCTTCTAAAGCTCTGAAGCACTTAAAAGAACTAATTGCAAAGAAAACTTCCGTGCTGAATATAATTATTAGCAATATGCAAATTGCAGAGACATTCAGGCAAAGGTCTACAGAGACCAGCCGTTTGCCAAATTACTTACAAATGTAGCCCCTGATGGTTTAATATGCTATGTGACTGTTTTCCTGGAGCTAATGCTGATAGTGGACATCATGAAAAGGGCAATGGGAAATGCTAATGTTCGCTTGCTTCAGCCATTCCATGCTCAGCAGCATCTAAGAGCCTCTTAAAGATAAGATACCATTTTTACCAACAGTTAGGTAACTAGGGTTTACAAAAATATTATTAATTTTTTTTTATTTTGAATTTCTCATCTGCCTTTATCTTCCCTAAATAAATACTAAATGAAAGAAATTCTCTGTATCAAAAACCAGAAGTTTAGAGCCTTCCTGATGCAGCTGGACAGTGTAATAGTACTCAAACATTTCAGCACTAAGGTGGAACCCAAATGTTGTTCCATTGTTTTGAGTAAAAAGATGAAACAGTATGTATTTTGGGGATCAGGGTAAGTGGGCACTCAAAGTAGTGATTTTTTATGTGGAGAGCTGTATTGAGAACTACCCATCTAGAGAGCCTGTGATAATTCTCTCTAAACTGATGTCTACTAAACCATAGTATACAAGGAAATAAAGTTTATTCTTGAGTCATTTTATACTGATATGCTCCCAAAATGGCTTGCTCACCTTCTTTCAAGCTCAGAGAGCTCTATAGCCACGGTGTTCTATTCCATTTTAAAACTGTAGTCCTTAGAAATGTAGCTGATAACCACAATACAAACAGTGGGAAAATGCTTGGTATTACCTCGTGTGTTGTTGTTTGAAGTAAATAGTTTGTAAATGTAGGAATAGCTCTTATCAATGTAAGTCTTGCTTTGTGTTCTTTAAAGAAAGTGTACAACTGAATTTCTGTGGTTGCAGGAGGGGTAATTTACTCCCCATGTTCCCTGAGATAAATAAACTTTTGTCAATGACAAGGGAGTAAAGATTATGTGTAGAAATAGCTGGCACATACCTTTTAAATTATAAGCAAATGTTCCTTTTTCTTTTATTAATTTTGCAGTTAGAAGGGAGGTAGGACCTAGTTTTCTAATGGAAAATTTAACCAGATAAATGTAGAGATTTCATTTTAGCACAGATTTTCTTAGGCATGCTAGCTCCTACACACAATGCAGAGCTCTTTCCAGTAACTTGTCATGAGCTGACAATTCTTCTGTGAAACTGACAAATTGTCTTCTGCTTCCCGGTGAGATTTCCCAGAGGAAGGAAATCAAGGAATACTTGAATTTTTGCCTATATTTCTGAGGCATACATTGAAATTAGAAGTGAAAAATTTTACTAGCTAAATTAGGTCTGTGTTATTCTCTTCTGGTATATTTAGCTCTGCATCAGTGAAGAAGTAGCATTAAAGTTTATAAATTTTCATCAGTCATTAAAGCAAAAGATTAAAAGTATGGGTCACTTGTTATCTTAATTAATACCTACTTGGTGTTTTCCAAATGAAGTGTCAAGAAGTAAAGGGCACATTTGTGTTCCAATAATGCATTTGCAATATTTCTCCCATAACGCTTCCTAATCCCCTTTAGAAATTCTGTGTTCATTTGGGGAAGAAATAATTTTCCCTGATACATATTCAATATGATTTTTTTTTTGCATATTGTACTGATTTAGGGTTCTGTTCTGTATCCTTTCTGAAGGCTAAACATTCTCAATTTATATAAAATAGGTCACACTACGTATGAAAGAGGAAAGCATATTTTACATTCTGAATAAATCCAACCTGGTCAAATATATTCTGTAGGTTGAATTGTATTTTTTTTAAACAAGAATTATCACTGTTGACCAAATTGAATAACGTGTCTGTCTAGAGAATGTTTCATATGATTAATAGAACAAGATCCATCATTTAATGAACAAATCATAGGTCAGCATAACTATTGCTCAGTGCTGTTCTTTGCAACATAAAAATACATTACTGACATGGCTATTTGCAATATGCCTTAGTGATTTAATAGCATCTTAGCTCTTTGGTTGCTTTTCTTTTTAACAAGTGAAAATTACATGCTTTCCTAAGTGTAGAACTATGGTACAAATTTAGCATATTGAGCTTCTATGCTCAGATTCTTTGGTGGACTATGATCAACAACAAAATAAAGCTGAAATATTTTTGATGGGTAATAATTGGATATAAAAGAAAAATTATCACATGGCCTCTGCTTTTGCAGCTCTTGAAGGAAAAAACCTTCACTGAAAATGATGGTCTTATCTATGGGTGCATGCGACACCTGCATGAAAATCATGATGATGCCTTTCATCCCTTTTTTGTTCATTAGATCAAGAATTGCTGTTCCTGTATTCACAATACTACTATTTTTGCACCTCTTTCTCTCTCCTAATATTCCTTCAAACCTGAAATAATGTTTTTTGAAATCAGCTGTTAGACACTTATACTGAACATATCAAGTCCAGGCCTAAAATATAGTTTATTTTAGTGTGTATGTGTGTGGTCCCATAGCATTATGTCCTATTCCAGCCTCTCCTCCCCCACCCAGATGTTGTTGCATTAATCAATAATGAAAAATTGTACTTAAACTTATTAACTTCTGTTTGACATGAGTGGAAAGACAGACAATCTTACTCCCAAATAATGTCCCTATATTTCATTTTTTTAAAGAGACACTTCCCCTTCAAGCTGCTGAAAAGGTGTCAATCCTTTCAACCTTCGAGAAAAAGTCAGCAGTGGAAGTCTGGAAGTCAAGATGGGCAGGCTGAGTAAGTCAATGGTAGAGATAAGCAAATTGTCAACTCTGGTGTGATTGAAGTAGAGCTTGATGATCTTAAAGATATTTACCAACTTAATGGTTCTAGAGTTCTGTAATTTTTAACAGTTATCTGCACAATATTGTTCAAGATTACATTCTGTACTTCAGTCACTTCTAATATCCATGTGCAGGGCTGCAGTGCAGTTGCCACAGAAATTTTTTTGAAGGTGGGATGCTGAATCCTGATGTGTGGTCTGGTTCAAATAACTGGCAAGGTGTAGAAAGCAAGGATTTATACCTGACCTGGTTATGTTGCAGTATTAGAAAAGGTTTTGATAAATCTGACTATCCTTACCTGTCATGAAATTTGACATGAGGATTCAGGAGCAGAATGTTGTGCAATACTCCAGTATTGTTCCATGTGACTTGGCTAGTTGTTACTTTGATTTATTTGAAAATAATTGCTTTGTTTTGAGAGAATTCTTAAAGAAATGCGTTCTCCTCCCGTGTGCTAATTTGCAGTTCATTTTCTCTGACTATATGACCTGTTGAGAAGCTTTTTTGCACGTTATCTGAACTAGCAATAAAATGGAACTGATTAGCTTCAGCATCTCCCTCCCTCTCCTTAGGAGTGCAGTTGAGTGGACCTAAGTCGCTGCCATACACGTGATTTGTTTTGATTTGCATTTTGATGTGTTTTAGAATATGTAAAAGGAGAATGAGTTCCTGCATGGTGTCATAGCAGTTAGCTACTCATATGCCACCCCCTGTCTAATTAAGCTGAGCCTTTAATTGGAATTTAGCTGACACATTTGCTTGTGACAGGCAACTTCAGAAACTTACTTTCCATTCATTCTTTACTTGCATAGCAGTGTATTGAGGTTAATTACTAAAATTAAGCAGGTTATGTGTAAATCTGTGTATAGGAAATAATTATCACTTGTCTGAGTATTGCAAAGCACAAAATAGCTTTGGGAGAAAAAAACCTGAAATGCAAAAAGAAGGGGAGACTGCCAAAAAAACCTTCTAAAGCTTTAAGTCAAAACAGGCAAATAATTACAAGCAATCAACACTAATTTTTAAGTTTTGTAACAGCCCATAAGATCTGAAACTATCAAGGCAGATTTAAAGTAGAAGATCTAGGTATCAGAGGTTCCCTACACTGGATCATAATTTTCACAGGGGACTTACCTCTGTTTGATATCTAATATGACTTCAGTGCTGGGCTGGATCAGTGCCTGCTGTTCGGTGATTTGGAAGATGCTGGTGTAAAGTTACCTAGATTAACTTTGCAGTGACTTTGGACATATTTTAGAAGGAGTGGAAAGTCTCAGTTTTAATAGACTATACTTTACTGGGGTCACCTGATTACTTGGAATTTAGCTAAGGCATAGGAAAGACATATACTGAAAATGTCTTCATTGCAAATGTAAAGTTTCTGTCCCTGAATCAAGAATCACGTAAATGTTAATGAGAGTACAACTACTGTGTAGCTCAATATAAATGTTACCTTGAATATTATTATTTTTTTAAATTTATACATCAAAACAGTACTGGTAATGAAACTAAATACTCAAAGAGTGATAGAGAAAAGAGGGGGATTCTTCCAAACTATGTCAAGTTGTCACTATTTCTGTGTATGAGAACTGTGAGGGATACTTCAGTCCAGCAAGAGAAGAACATGGAGAAGATCAGGAAAGTGGAAAAGGACATGATGACAGGTCTAACTTGGTTCATTTGGTTTTAAGTAAAACCATTTTTTAAAAATTCTGTTGCTATTTATTTTACCTTTTCCATCCTTGGCAAGGTATGTATCTTTTTAGGCCAAGTGTCGGTGGGGTTTCTTCAGTAATTGCTTCTTTTTTTCCATTTTGTCATTGAATAATAGCTTAATTACCGTAGTAAATCTCCATCCTAACTCCTCTGTAAACAAATTAGATCTCTCCTTAGGCACTTTTTCCTCTCTAGTTTTACCTCTTTCATCCAGATTCCTTAATATATACGTATAATATATATAATATACTTCTGTGTTATGAACAGATCAGTCCCTTTTTCATTTGACATTACCCCTTTTTGTTCTTCCTTATTTCTCCAGGGCATAATGAAGTATTTGTCACTTCTGCACAGGGGAGAGGGCTTTAATGAATTGCATAGGGTGTGCTCTAATTGACAGTAATGCATTCTGTACATTTTTGTAATTAAGTCTGTAGAACTCCTTCACCTGAGGTGGATAATTGTTCCCTAAATTATACCCTTCTATTTTTATCAGTTTGCCTTATCTTAAAATTTAAAGTCATTGTCACGCAATTGTACTCTTTAATCAGCATATGCTAATCAGTATCATCTACTGCTTCAGAAATAACTGAGTGGTGTAAAAAAATAATAAATTAGAAATCATTTACAAGTACATAGACCGTAATATAGATCCAGAAAAGCTTCCAGAAAAAACTTCCAAATCTTACCAATGCAATTTTTCAGTGTGGTTCAAATTGAAAAAGCTATTAAAAATATATTCTTGGCCTATTTAATTAGTAATTTTAAGATAGGTTAAATTCATCACTGTGCAGAGCATCAGTAAAGTCCAGGAATAAATTAGATCCAATTTAAACCCTTTGGGCCTGATTCAAAGCTCTTTGAAACCACTGGAACATTATTTTTCTTTTGAGTTCAGCACAAATAATAGTAATTAATAGTCTCACTCTGAGTAGGTCCTGAGTGAAACAAATAATCAAATATGTTTAAAAAACTTCAACTTGGCTTAGATATTTAAATGGTGGAACAGCACTGGCCAAAAGCTGAGGAGATCAGAACAGCAGTTTTTGGAGGAGCTGGGGTGTGTAGGGCACACAGAAATGACATCAAAAGCTCATTAGCATGGTTCTTGATGGAAGGTGAGCTGTCAGCTCTGATTTTGGCTGTTTGAAAGGCTTTTGTCACCTATAAAAACCATTATGGGTATTTAGGAGCAAGCTTTTAAGAGCCTTTTTTTCCGTGTTGTAGTAATTACTTGAAACAGAGCTAGCTAAGATGGTACTCAGTACAATTCCTATTTAAACTAGCTATAGCACATTATGGAAACCAATTAATTGTTAATTTTTATAATCCTGAAAGATAAGGCAGTCGACAAACGTATGAAAATTTCTTTGTGGGGTGTATGTACATTTCATATTTATCTGTTAAAAAAAAAATCTAATTTATTAACCAGGGAAGGAATTGGTGAAAAATTAGTTGTAAAGTCTCAGCCTGGTCTTGCTTTAATTTATATAAAGCACTGAAAGAAAATTTAGACATCCTAATGTTGGTAGCTTTAACCCAGTGCTGTTCTTTTTATCAACACAAGACAATTTATTGTAGTAAATTGATCCAGCAGCTTTAAATTAATACAAATTACTGGAATGATGAATCACCTGGAGTTTTATTGTGAAATAAATCTTTACATTTAAAGCCTTTCACTGGAAGAGCAATTCAATAAAATGCATAACTCAGTGATAGTATTAGATGGGATTAAGCATGCTTAAAACATTGCTATTTGTTTCTTTATTTACAACCTATAACATTTCACTATTTACATCACATATTGAATCTAGGCAAGGTATGAATTGTAGCCCACAGATGAATTTTCACATTTTGTTATTCCACCAATTCAAACTATTCAATCAAATTATATTTTTTTTATTCTATGCAAGTGAATTCAACTCAGGTTTGCATGTACAACTGTTTCTATAGTAACTGATTCACTGCAAAGGAGGCAACAGAAGTTTGAATAACAATTAAAAAAGAAAGCCAAAATAGGTGGTATAATAAAATAGAGGATAGTTTAGGAATGTCATGAAACTTTATTGATATTAATTTCAGAATGCAGTAAAGACTGTATAGATGCAGCACACGTTTCCACAAAATATTTTTATTATGTGGAACAGTCGTCAGTTTAGAGAGTAAATAGAGATTGAATTAACCAAGAGTTAAAATAGTAGTTAGAATATTGTTGAAGTGTAACCATTCCATTGATCTTCTATGTTTGATAGAAAATTACAAGGTTATTGTGTTTCCAGGATGAATGTTTGTCACATGAGAGATGGAGTTTTTGATGGGAGAATGAACAGTTATATGCATTTATCAGGTTGGCTTAGCCACCTTTCTCAGAGTAGAGGATGCTTAGAGGCTAAATGGCTGAGGAAACTTAAGTGTAAAGAATTTTTCTTTGTTTTTTTTTTTAAGGCATTAATTGTAATTTTCTGTTCCTAAGTTCTAACCGCTGACCTATTGGATTCCCAGGGCTATTTCTTGTATTTTTTAAAATTTTTTTCTTTTATTTTAATGTATAAATTTGAAAACTCTAATGTTCATTCCAGTATATAACAACAGCAAAGATTTAACCCCTGATGATAGGGTGAAGAAAGAGTTGTCCCTTTAATGAGAAGACATTAAAAAATTTTAAACGTTGAGTTTATGCTTAAAAAAAGAAATCCCAAATAGAAACCAAGTTGTGTTTTGTGGTGCTTTTATTGAGCTTATTATCGTATTTTAGTCTACACTCTTCACGTTCCTTTGTGTGGATTCTTCTTCTTGTGGAGAGGTGGCA
Source organism: Loriotus luctuosus (assembly GCA_035582745.1). Classification (NCBI taxonomy): domain Eukaryota; kingdom Metazoa; phylum Chordata; class Aves; order Passeriformes; family Thraupidae; genus Loriotus; species Loriotus luctuosus. The sequence continues at coordinate 8,722 of JAWWEY010000464.1, forward strand.
TCTAGAATTTTCTGCCATTAACTTCTTAGGGAAAAGTAACAGTGAATTTAGCTATAAACTTTATAGAAGGCTTTAGTTAGCTTCCCCAGTGTATCTGAGTGCTAATCACTTCCTTTCTGATGAATTTTCAGGATATCAGTTTCAATGTCTTCAAACGATTTTCTGAGAAATTCTCCACACAGGGAGTAATGCCCACTAACAGAGGAAGTGTTGAAGACTTGGCCTTTGGCAGGGAGGTTATTGTTTGTTACATCAGGTCACAATACACACTGGATTAGGTTAAAAAATAATTGAGACTTCTGGATTAAAGTTTAGATGAATCATGCTGACAGTACAAAGAAATACTATTTATACTACACATTAATGGCATAACACCTTGCCCTCCATATACCTTTATGGAGAACTTTATTGTGATATGAATGGAATTTAATGAATGTAGCCACTATTGACTTAAATAATACTGCTACAAAACTGGAAGTACTTCAGATGTGTTACATTCAGTATATCTTTAATTATGGAGATTTCTGTTTAATATTGTCAATATTTAGAGAGTTCATTTCCATGTTCACATCAGGAGAAGACATTTTATTTAGATAGAAGGATGAGGAAGGTTCTCCGTTGATGGCCCTGTTAAAAACGCAGGAAGATACAGAATAAGGCCTACTAACATAACTTTAGTCAAAAACATTAAAAAAAAAATCACACCCCCATGTGCTGGTTCTGTTGCTAATTTTTTCTCTCTTCACCAAAAAAATAATTATTGCAAAACCAGCACACCCCTGAAACCATAAAACAAATGCAGGAATGAGTGAGCTTTGAATTGTTCTGGATTGAAACACCCATACAAGCCAGCAGTTTGGGGTTTTTGTTTTTTTAAATTCCTGTCAGTGTTTGCATGTCTAGGAAGAAAACCACAAAGCACATCTTTATTGACTGAGTTTGAAAAATGTTGAGTTATATGTAATTTTGTTGTTTGTTTTTTAAATGAAACTTAGGCAATTTTAAGAGCATATTTACATTTTCTACTTGCCTTTTGCTTGTGAACTGTAACTGTCTCCAGAAAGCCTCCAATTGTCTGGTTTAGGCCAGTGTTTTAGGAGTACCCCCCAGGATGTAGCCCTTGTAGGAGCTTATTAAAAATATTTATATCACACATTTAGTTTGAACAGCCACAGAAAGGTATGGTTTTCAAAAAAAGCCTCATTCAAAAGTTTCCCTTTTGCAGGCACAGTTTGTGGTAATTGGGATGGGGCTGTGACCAAGCCTCACCCCCAATGGGCTACAGCTGTGAGCAGCAGGTGAATAATATTGAAGGTAAGGAGTGCCCAGGGGCACTGCCCAACCACCAAAGGGAACAGA